>JAGFNQ010002131.1:145446-171530 GCA_024364735.1 Boesenbergia rotunda
CTATGTTTGCGCATCCACATTCTAAATGTGATCTCATACTTAACCGAACAGAGTATTATTCTGTCTGAAGCAAACTTATGAGTTCAGCTTCAGCTACAATCTTTTGAGAATAGTATATTCATCACCTAATTCCAACATGATTATATCTCTCCAATGACAATGAGTAGATCCTCCATTGCCCTACTACATACTCAAAAAATCTATATACAAAATCAAATCAATTCCTGGTCTAAGAACTCGAGTGTTGTGACCACGACATTTCAAAAAACAGCTTAAGGACGATGAAGCAATCTTCAACCAGAGATTGAGAATTTTGTAATCTATCATCCAGTAACAGATCGATCGTATCTGAGGAGGACGAAGCAAATGAAGGCGATAAGAAAAAATGATGAACCAGACAACAGACAAATTGAACCTGGGATGACCGGCCCGGCCCCACGGAAGTTTCCCACCGGTCACCAGGATAAATCGGGAAACGCTCGCGGTGGCCAATCTAAAAGCTAGCGTCCCAGGGTTCGCGTCCCATTTAGAGGAAAAATTTCTACAAATGCGCCATAGCTAGGGATCAAATCGCGGATGTCTGGATTACCTACTAGTGACCTTACCGCTGCACCATAGCCCCGGGGGCCAATGAAGGCGATAAGAGAACCATTGATTTTTCAACAAAGCTTGAGAATTTAGCATTTTATCATCTAATTCCAGTTTGATCGTATCCTATTCATATCGACATAAAGGAAAAGTCATTTCGTAAGGGCAAAAGCTTAACCTTTGCGGGGTCGCCCGCTACGAGATTTCATAACAAAAAGTACGAGGCGGCAGATGAAAGCGAGAAGAGAAGCATAAAAAAATACCGTCCAGTTCGAATGATCCTCCCGCCGAGCCGATCCACTTGCAGAGGAGTCCAGGAAGAAACCGAGGACACGCCGCCGCCATCACAAGCCGAGCGATTGGAAGGCCCAGAGCACGCGCCAGACGATGCGCCGCCATGATGTGATGGTACGTGGAATTTCTAGGGCTTCGCCAAAGCCGAAAGTTCAATGCCGCCTTGTTCTTTTCCGCCGTCTTTTTCCTCCTTCCCCAACAAGCAAAGTATCGATTCCTACCCTGCCCTGCCCTGCTCATGCACGTGACATCAACGTGACATACTCATTTACCCTTGTCTTCCATTTTTTTTTCTAAATCGTCAAATTATTATTACATTTTTTTTTAAGGGCGTCTTTGCCGACTGTTAAATCATGTATATTTAAACTCGTGTCCTTCCATATCATTCTCATTATTATTTCCTATATAAATTGCTCATCTAAATTCTAAAGTGCTCAAATACGTTATAAGGGGAAATTTTTTTAAACTCTCCGATCTCAAACTCAACTTTGTATGCAATCCCTATTCAAAATTTTCTTTGCATACAGTCCCTGATGGGATTGACAAGACAATTCTGTGAGTATTATTTGAAAAAAGTTGAGTATAAAAGTTAGAAATTTGAGTATGTAAGGTTGCATCCACCACACCAAGAAACTGTGTACTCAATTTTCTTTTTTATACTCAATTTTCACTCTTTTATACTCATTTTTCACTAATATATACTCAATTTTCACTCTTTTATACTCAATCTATCAGGGAATAAATATAAAAAATTTATCAAATGGGGAGTGGAAGCAAAGATCAAATGGGGATTGGGGAGTTTTCTACAATTTACCGACGCTATAATCTATAATTTATTCGGATACATATTTAACTTATTCAAAAATATTTTTATTATAGCAGATAAGATTTCATACCTATTACAATACTGATTCAACTAGGAATGTCGATTCAAATAAATTGTCGACATTCCAATAAATTGAGTGATTGAAATAAAGATTTTATAACCTGATTAAATTTCTCATACCTAACTTGAAATCCTTAAACCTGAACTCAAATAACCTGATTAAAAAAGATTTTCTTTTATTATTTTTCTTATAATTTTCACTTTATACTAAATATTTATCATTATCATAGTAACCTTAATATTTATATACATAAAAATATTTTAATTTTTAAAATAAAATTAAATTTAACCAAGAACCATTAAATCCTAAATTTGAATCAACCAGATCTTAACTCAATTTAAAAATCCTTCAACTCGAACTTGATTCGAATCCTAAAAAACTCCAACTCAAACATGATATTTTTCAAGTCAACTCAGGTTGGATTGGCAAGTCGAGTTCATTTTTAATATTCTTAGATTTAACCATTTTCACCTATCATTCACGGTGTGACAATTATAAAATTATAATTATTATAACTGTTATAATAGTTATCGTTTAATAGCCACTATAACACAAATTTAATATGCTTATATGAGAGCATCCATCTTAAATTCTCTATAAAAAATTTAAAATTTAGGATAAATAATTATTTTTTACTACACAATCTATTAGTTTCTCTATAATTTATCATATTTTTTTTATTATAATTTCTCTCTCCTCTATATTTTATTTATTTATGTTAAACCTATTAGTTAAGAAGAAAAATGGCATACGTGGATGAGAATAAATATTTTTATATTTAAGGAATGAAATTCATTCCCTAAATTTAGAGATGTACTATTCATATAGTCTAAATTTAGGGAAGAAATAGGATAATTGATGCAAAAAGTTTTCTTACATAAAATATAAAATTTAAGATAAATTTTTTATTTAGAGAATTTGATGTGAATGCTCTTAACATTTACATTATAGTAGTTACAAAATCACAATTGTTACAACATATATAACGACCATAGTTTCATTACAATAGGTCCAATCTATTCATAATTTAGGTAAGAGATAATAATAGGAATAATACTAGAGGGTAAGAGGATAAATATATAGCAACTCTAATATAATAATGAGTTTTGTTCCGAATAATTTTTTTAGATATTTACAAGATATATTATATGTATTTAGATTTAAAATTTTAGGATTTAGGTATTGAATTAAATTGAGTTTAAGTAATAAGATTTTTCTTCTATGATTTAGAATCCATCTTGGGTTATAATATTTAGGTTAAAAATTTATAAACATTTGAAGAATTGTTTATTAAAGCAATTATATATATATAGAGTTGTTCCGCTGCGGACTGTGCACCACGTGCCCGTGCGCAACATGACTTGAGGCACCTTCAATGCAATTGGAGACACTTCAAGTCGGATTTTTTTTTAAAAAAAAAAATACCAAACTGAGACGCCTCCCATGCAGCTCTTCCCATGCATGGGAGGCACCTCAATTTATTTTTTATTTTATTTTGTTAAATTAATATTTTCTTTCATAGATGCTAAATACATATAATATATTCATTAGTATCTAAATTTTTTTATTTTAAATACTATACTCCAAGAGGGAAGATTAGGCATTGGAGAGAAAATTTTATTGGTTTAAACATACTATAACTCAATCCTAAATCCTAAAATTTTAAATGCTAAATACTTATAATATACCATATGAGCATTTAATTTTTTTTTATTTTGAATACTATAACCTAAGAGAGAAGACTGTACACTAGAAGGAAAATCTTATTAACTTAAACTTATTATATTCTAACTCCTAAATCTTATGATCTTAAACTATAAATACATATAATATATCTAAAAAAAATTACTGCAATGAAAAAAAAGTGAAAGTGTGGAGGTACGGTTTAATTTAAATTCCTGGGCCTGAAAAAAGACTCTGTTTCCATCTCCTTAGTTTTTAAAACCTTCGGGCTTGTCTTATCGTAAAGCTTATAAAACCTGTACTGACTAAGTTGGACAACAAGAGTTACTGAAAGTCGTTATAAGACCTATAAAAGTCAGGGTAAAACTTAAATGACAAGACGAAATTAAAGAATAAAGACAATACGAGGAATATATCCTTCTAAATTATCTACATCCATTTCAAAATCACAATTACTATTTATCGATTATTATTTATAATTATTGTTCATCGATTACGGTTTACTATTACTATCTATCGATTAGTATTCACAATCGTTGTTCATCAGTTACTGCTTACCTAAAAATATCGCAGCCAAAACAAAAATCTTTATATATACATATAGAGTAATGATACGCACAGTGAAAGTGAATGCCTCAGTGAAAACTTTGACTGTCAATCGATGGCGCGTCCGACGTCCGATCGTCGATCGGACACTATCGGCGGCCGAAGGCCGCCGCCCCGAACCAAACTATACCCTGGGGGGCACGGTGAACCCGTCGGGGATCGCCACAATTGCGATCTCACATTATTGACTGTCGATTTCGATGGGTTCACCGTTGTCGACGATCCTGACAAGTTCACCGTCCTCCTAAGGTATAGTTTGATTCGGGACGGCAATCAGAGGCCGCTTGTGGTGTCCGATCGACGATCGAACATGTACACATTAACTACACGACATTCATTATAATTTTCACTCTCCCAAATTTACTTTTCGAATCATTTCCCATACATATATAACGAGGATTTCCCTTATATTAAAATTTTAAAAATTATACCAATGTTTCTAATCGATAAATTCAAAGTTGGTGACGGTGATGCACTCTGACTTGAGTGTCGGCAAGATTAAAGCTTATGCGACGTCAACAGCCACCGTTGTCTCTTCCAACGATCACGTCGCTATCACTTATTTTTATTTCTATAAATAAAAGAGAAAGTACACGCTTCGAAAAACTGCATGCGGATGCTTCGAAAAACTCCATGCGGATGCTTCGAAAAACAAGTAGAGCAAATTCCATACGGAGTTGCGGACGCAGTTCAATTAATTAGTTTAAATCAGTGGGAAATATTATGTAATTGGGCCAGTTAAGTCAGCCCAATAAAATGTTGAGTCCACAGTGTAGTAATGGGCCCATCATGGACTGGCTCACCATTGTTCTCAAACAAGGCATTTGTTTATGCTAAAAGTATAATAGGAATAAAAAAACATGAAGAGGAGGGATTGGATGGTCCTTCCACTTGGGTATTCATAACAAATTGTGAATATGAAGGCACCTCTAGATAAATTCAAGAAAATAATTTGAAATCCATAAGTAAAGGGTCAGTCTGATAAGGTAAAATATTTTTCATAATTTATTTATTTATATTTAATTGGAAGGTCTGCAATTGATACTAGACTGTCTAAGATGAATGTTATCATATTTTCCAAAAGAAAAGGATTTCAAATGCCCCGATTTGATGTGATGGTAAACAATGGGACGAGTGTCTCAAACAATGAGGATTCAAATCTCATCATGACATATTATATCCGAGAATTTCGAATTACTTGTAACGTTGATCATTCATTAGGATTCATTAGTACTTTTCAATTTATTCCTAATGATGGATGAAAAATTTTCATGAAAATATCTCTTGAATCAATCGGATCATAAGAATTGAATACCTAAAAAGAAAGATTCATACTGTTGCTCTCTCAGCGATTGCAAGCAGTGCTTGTTGCTATTGATTTGAGATTTGGAGCACAATGCAATGTTCCACAAGGTTTTGTTCAATCTAAACAATGAAAGATAGAATAATCAATTTGTTAATGCAAACACTAAAATCGAATCCAAACTCATGTTGAAAAATTGCACCCCGGGATTATGATGCAACGACGTATTTTATAAGAATTTTTTCTCTAAATGGGACGTGCACAAATTATAAGACGTTGGGATTTGGACCACCGTCGCAAATGCTTCCCGATTTACCTTGTCGATCGATGAAAAACTTTTGTAAGGATGGATCGGTTGTCCCAGGTTCGACTATAACCTAGTATGTCATTTTTGCCCCCAAGGGCAGGGTGTCATCATTATGCATTCCAATGATAAGTCAGAGATTTACAGTTCGAAAATAGTTACCGTGTATTATCGGGATTTTTTCTCCTTAATAGGTAGTGGACCATAGAATGTTTGTTATCAGAATGGATCTCCATATACATTTCCCTGATTTACCTTGATGACCGTTGAAAAATTTTTGTGGGACCGGGCTGGTTGTCTTAGGTTCGATGTTACCTGACCTGGTTAATCATTTTATTAGACAGTAATGAAACAACTTTATTTTTACTTTTCACTTTTTCCAATATTAATTCTAAAGATGATCGCCTATCTTAAAATATTTTTCACTGATCACTAGGATAAATCTAAAATGCACAAATGAGTCATGACAGACCACTACAAAAAATTAATCATTTAGTAATAAATATATTTCGTCACTATCACCAAATAGCAATGAATTAGCTACAAAATGTGTATCGTCGCTTAGATTCCTTTCGCTGACATTTCTAACAACGGATCTTTAATATCCGTCGCTAAAAATAGCGACACGAATTTAATTTCCGTCACAAATTAAAAAGAATTTCCTTTCATCAATTAGCGATGAAAATGTAAATTTCTCATCGCTAATTTTCCTAGCAAAATTAACCTCGCCTCCTCATTTTTTCTATTAAAATCTAATCTATTACAACCATCACAAACGATGGTTTTCACAACAAACTCATAACGTATCATAACAAAACTCACAATAAACTCATAGCAAATCACAACAATATTACAACATAACAATCCATATTAATTAAAATGCACATAGATAGAATCATAATATTAAATCCAAACACAGTCCAAATCTAATAAACAAAAATTCATAGTTGATAAAAAATTTATTGAATCTCCCAAGAGAAAGTTTATATCATCTAATACAAGACATCTTATCAAAATTAAAACAAAATTAGTTTCAATACTGCATGAAGTATTATTTTATCAGTTGTGAATAATATAATGAAAATACAATATCAAACTACAAAAGATATAACTAGGTAAATTGATAAATAAAAGCTAGAGGATATTTTTTTAAAATACACACCTTTCAAGTTAGTGGATATCTAGATATGGTGATAAAATATACGCAACATTGAAAATAATCATGAAAATTATAATACAATTTGAGATGCATATAATTTAATAAAAAGTAATAGTAATATTTTTGACTAAAATACAAGAAAAAATAAAAGTTAACATAAAGAATAGCATACCTCAAAATATCTACTTAGTAGGGGAATGGTAAGGATCCTCGGTCTCTTGGGACTCCAAATAATAGGGGGCGACATCTGTGAATCTGGAGTAAATTTTGCTACTACAAATGCTTGCATATGACTAACTATCTTTTTAGTTCGAGCATGTCGCTTGTGCATCTCCCGTGTCTCTATGTCACTCTTAACCATCGTCTCCTCCAATGACATGAGTCGAGTCCACAAATTCTGATTTTTCTTCCACAATGTTTGTACCTCACTAGATGAGGAGGAGGAACTAGGACGACTCCTGCCCTTATTCGGTCAAAGACAACTTCAACATGAGATCCAAGCCTGTAGAGGTAGGTATTCTTCCTTCTACCGACGATGCATAATAAATGTTATAAACCTCATCAATGAAAAGAGGTTGTGAATCCTCTCTCTCTACATCAGGCTAAGACGCTTGTGCAACTCTAGTGAATATTACTTCCTGTGTTAAAATAATAATTTTATTAATCTCCACTTAAAGTATATAAAAATATATTCACAATGGTTAATATTCTTACATTAATTGCTGAGGAATATCGATCGATAAATGACAGAGATTGCAAGTTCATTTAAAATACCTGCCAACAAGTGGCATGCCTCTGCAATTCAGCATCCTACGCACAGAGATTGCAAGTACATTAAAAATAATAAAAAATCATATATAAGAAATTTTATATAACTTAATTTTAAATTTACTAAGTCAGAGATATGTTCCAATATAGAATGGGATCAACCAGTATACTTTGTGGATCCGGTGCTTGTCTCAACATGCTCTAAATTGCGATTGCCTCGAGCAATCGTTGGATTGAACTGCCAATGTTGGGTAGCCCAAATGGCTTTCCAAACCTCTCAAATTGCATTAGGGACCTCGAATGGCCTAGGGCCGCTCTACCTTCACTTGTATAGCATGTTCCTGTACAATTTAGAGCGGTAGTTGTTCCAATTTTTTTTTTAAATAAGTCGTGTGGCCCTCCTTCCAAACATACCTCTTCTACAACAATAAATTTTAAGAATTAGTATTTGTTGATGCAGTTTGCACTAATAAGTCAAAACTCAAATTTTAATGTATGACAAAAGGTCAAAATTAGATCTGTTATTTGTCTAACCTTATTACCAAGTGTGCAGGATTAAAATACTTAGGGTCTGACATCGGGTTGAAGCCTGGGTAGGTTGATACCTTGCAGGAAGTTCAGTTGAATCCGTAAGACCTGTCAACAGGCCGAACCCCAGGTAGGTTGATACTTGACATGAAGTCTAGCTAGGTTAGCGAGACTTGAGAGTTGACTGAAGTCTAGAAGAGGCATCTAGCAGGAAAACCTGGTAGGTCAAGAAGTTGAGTAAGTCTACAAAGGGTAAATAATGTAAGTCGCAAGAGAAGAGAGATCCAATGAGGATGAGTTCCCGGTGGGACTATAGGTGCTGCTCACCTTAGAGTCATCATGGAGATCTAAGCTGAGCTTGATTCTGATCTCAGAAAAATATAATCTAATTAATAATAATTTATCTATTCTATTTTAATGTACTAACTTTGTTTTGCAGGATAAATTTTATTGTTTTGTGGACAAACACATTTTGTAAGTTTGAATCTATAAAAATTGCCTCAGATGAATGGTACTCGAGGCGTCTCAGGTCCCACCTGAGGCGTCTCTGTGAGTCTGTTCAGACCGGAGGCACCTTGGATGGATGAGGGCACCTCCGCATGGATAAAGCGTCGAAGATAGAAGTTCGACATTTGAGACTTCTCAACTGGGATGTCGAAGTACTCTTCCGCAGCTCCTCGACCCTTAAATGCATAGAGTTCATAACTCCTTTCTCGTACAATTCTTCTCATTTGTTGTATCTTCTACCAAGGCCCGCCGCCTTCGATGCTCCTCGCCCTTCCCGATTCCTCACCATACTCCACTAGATCTTGAGTCATCGAGTATATGTGTGTTCTTCTAAGGGCATCTGCAATGGTTTAACATCATTAGTGTTATAACATTTACCACCTCGTCAAATATATATGAGACTCGCATGTCTTTTACACATTAACATCTTCATTCTCTCACATTTGTTTAACATTTAACACCCATCTGTGGGGTCCATATGTCATATACACATTATATCACATATTCATTCTCTCACATACACATTCTTTATTTTCAATTTCATTTACCAATTTAATTGATTATTATTTAAAATAAATAATAATAATATTTTTAAATATATTTATTATTTAAAATTAAAATATTATTATAAATTTAAAATAAAAGAGTACAACATAAAAAATACACTTGCATATAATTAAAAAACAACATATAAATTAAACATAAAGTGAAACTATAAAATACCAATTCAGGGGTTGTTATTGTATTGTGACCAAATATGTTCAACTAAGTCGGTACGAAGTTGGTGATGCACATGACTGTCACGTAGTTGAGAATTTATCTAGAGATAATCATGAAATCCTCGGTTTGAGCCTTGGATAAATTGTGCGGGTTTGTCACTTTCATCGTTGTACCAATTTGCCACGTGAACCCCTCTCATCTTCTACAATCATGTTGTGCAACATAATACATGCTAATATAATATGTTTTAACTTTTTTCTATACCAATAACGAGCTGGACCTTTGACAATTGCCCATCGAGCTTGGAACACCCCAAATGCTCGTTTAACATCTTTTCTTACAATCTCTTGTCTTTCCTTAAACAATCTCCTCTTGGGATCTTCCGAGCAAGGAAAAGCCTTCACGAAAGTAGTTCATTCCGGATATATTCCATCTGTTAGATAATACCCTTTTTATATTTAGTGTCGTTGACCGTGAAATTAATCTTCGGGGCATTTTCTTACAAGACGTTATTGAATATGGGAGATTTATAAAACACATTAAGATTATTACATGAACCTGTAATACTAAAGAATGCATGTCATATCCACAAATCTTGAGACGCGACCGCTTCAAGCACGATTGTTAGTAATCCATGTCCTCTTATAAATTGATCTTTCCAAGCAACTAGACAATTTTTCTATTCTAAATGCATGCAATCAAGGTTGCCTAACATTCCAGAAAAGTCATGTCTCTCATCATGCAATTGAAGTAGATGTTGAACATCATCAACAGTTGACCTTTTCAAGTATTGATCACCAAAGAGTTCAACCACATAGACGTAGAACTTGAAAAGGTATTGGATGTCGGTTGATTCACCCATGCGTAGGTACTCGTCAAGATCGTCGGTTGGGACTCCATAAGCTAATTAGTGAATCACAGTTGTGCATTTTTGTAGTGATGTCAAGCCTTGTCTACTTCCAACATCATCCTTCTGTTGAAAAAATGATGAACGACTCTTAAGTGCATTCACTATGCGACAAAATAAATCTCTTTGTATGCGAAATCATCTTCGAAATATTTGATCTGGATACATTGGATTTGTGGAGAAATAATCATTGAAAAGCCTCACATACCCAGCATCGCGATTTCTTTAGATGAACCTTCTTCTTCGCCGCATCTTGTTATTACTTTGATATGCTTCAACTATTTGTCGATTTTGTTAAAGTATCAATGACATTAGCTCATTCCCTGGATCATAACCTTCGTCAACATCTTTAACATGGACTTTATCTTCACTTGTCGAGTCGGATGTGGTGCTACTTGAAGATTGAGACGTATTTGGAGGAAATGAATTCAGAGCTAATGAAGAACGATGAATTAAGAGCACAATGATCGAAGAATGAAGAATGAAGAGGAAACGAATTCGTCAACTACTTAGAGAATGAAAAATTATAGAACACAAGATGTCTATTTATTTGTTCTTGTCAACGACTATATTCTAACAGCTATATTACAACGACTATATTCCAATTGTCATATTACAATAGCTATATTCCAATGGCTAGTTTGCAATGGTTATATTAATTTACCAACAATTATAAATGAATTTTAAAAAAATAAAATAATAAAAAATTATATTAATTTAAAAGGATAATCTTCAAAAATTATATTAATTGAAAAAGTACAATAATTGAAAATTATAATAAATAAAAATTTCATATTCCATCTCTTCCTAATCTCTTGATAAGATGTTGATATATGATAAATTGCTCCTGCGTCATTTTCAAAGTGTCCTTCGAAAGAATTGCATATTCCTTTAATTGAACTTTGACTAAGGTAGTCTTTGCTTTCATTTCAGCAGCTTTTGCTTTCATCTCATCAACATCAAGTTGTTTTTGTTTCATTCTAATTTCAGTTATTTTTATGCTTGTATACTCAGTAAACTTTACAAATATATTATCCAAATTTGTTATTATACTTTCAATGTCTGATTTCATTTGTCTTTTCCTTTTCTTTTTACTGCCTTCTGTTCCATTGGACAAGTTTCTTCTTCGTTTAGGTCTACATATAGACTAGCATCTTGGTTAAATGACGTGTTGCTTGCTCCCGACTCCGAGGTTCTTGCTTTCTTAGCGCTAACAAGGAGATCAACGGATTGTGGAGTAATCATTAGACGATCTTTTACGATCCTCCACACATGCTCGAGATTAAATACAATGTCATTATTTTCCTCACATTATTTTTTATATGCAAACCGTAATATATCCTCATCACTGTGGCTGCTACGATACACACTATAAACACTATTGTAATTTGCGTTGAAGTGATATAGTTTTTTTGTATGGTATTGTGCCAGTGCGATCATATGATACTTGCATTTATGTTAGGTGTACCTTGCGAATGATTCTCATTGTCGTAGCTAGCAACACAACCCTAGAAAACATCCATCTTCTGATCATTACCGATGATTGGATGATCGCTGATAGTGACAAATGATCTGGCTAAAATTTCGTCTTCAAACTTATTCCATGTTGATCATTTTCTTTCACCCGTAGTAGCAGAATCCGCCTTATCTTAATTAACAACTTCAATTAGAGATTCACTGTCAAACACTTGAGTCTCTGGAACAAAAATCAGAGTAATTGGATCACTTTTCGTCGGAGATGTAAAAGGCATGGCGGTTGCAGGTGGATTAAATGGATAATTTTATGGATATGGATTATATGGATAATTTGGTGAATATGGACCACATGAGTTATTTTAGTGGGTATGGATTATGTGGATAATTTGGTGGATATAAAAAATATGGATAATTTGGTGGAGTTTGAGAATTTTAGGAAGAAGAATTTCTTTAAAAATCATGATTATTTTCATCCATTTCGAAAGAAAATAGTAGAGAGGAGATTTTCAAAAGGAGTGAGGGAGGTGTTTCAATATTGGAATGAAAGTGATTGGGAGGAAGGTGTTTGAATATTGAAATGAGAGTTATAAGGTGATGAGTGTTTATAGATTATTTTTTTTATTAAAATAGCCGTTTGTGACCATTTCATAATCATTGTGGGCGTTTACTAGCTGTTTATGTGACCGTTTGTCGATTTTCAATCGATTACGGTTGTCTCAATCGATTAAAGACATCCTCAATTGAAATTCTGAATCAATTAGGAATACATTAGGGGTGCCCCGTATCAATTGGGGCAGGAGCCCACCCCTAATCGATTGCCCACACCCCTAATCTATTGGGGACAGCCCCAATCGATCGGGGACGTCATGTCAACTCTATTTTTTTAATCAATGAATGTGTTCAAACATCTGAACGCGTTCATCGTGTTAGCACTTTAACACTCTCGTTGCAATGGTTTTAACGCGCTCAATGCGTTAATCGAGCATTATAACGCTCAATTAACGTACCTATGTAGGTGCTTTAAATTCCTGCACACTTAGACATACAAATTAGTGACACGGGCAAAACCTAACTTAAACTAGTTTGACAACGCATCAAAATAGCCTTGGTTTAGACCACTTGGGGGGTTTAACTCTCTTTTTTTAAAAAAAAATAAAAGGGTGTCCTGCTAGATCTTTTATACCCATAATACCTCTTATTTTTAGCTTTGTTGCAGTAGTTACCGGTAATTACTACATTGAATAGAAGCTACTTTGTAGCTATTACAACATGTTTAAGATTTAGAGTTTATAGTTTAGTTTGATTAAAGTGAAATAGATGATTTTTCACATTATAACACATCAAATAATTACTATACATTGTAGTAGTTATTATACACTTGTAGTTAAATTATAAAATATTAAATTAATCAAAATTATTTAAACTTGGTCAAAATCACTTTAAATTTATCAAAATTGTTTTAAAATTATTATAAAAACTACTTAGTAGTTGTTATAAGACTGTAACACTATTGTTTTAGGTGTTACACGTAATATATACAAAATATCTTTTATTTGTTGTAGTAGCTAGTTATGACTGCTACAATAATATTGGAAATAAAAAAATTATAACAGTTATTCAGTAATTTTTACATGTTATAAGTGATAAAGAAGCGATTCGCTTACCCAGCGCCCACCAACCAATTCCAAGGATAACACGAAAAAGATAAATCATAGGGGTTACTAGCCTGGATACTGTGGCTAGCGCGTGAGAACACAAGCACACAAGCTTTACCAGGTTTTAACCTCCAGACCTTAAGACGACAATACCCACGTCTTAATTATTAGTCCATTCCATAGGGTCATAATTTTTATATATTATAGTAACTATTGTTAGTTGCTATTGTCACGCCCCCAGAGGCCCAGACTTGCTCGAAAATCGGGCAACACCTCCCCTGAACGATGGACAATCTGAAACTTTTATACATACACCTCCACACATACTAAAACTCAACCACACTTGGCTGACATCCACATAAATAGAATTAAAGAAAAAAATACAACAATCACGCAGTTAATTATTTTGCATGATAAACATAGTAAACTAAATCCCCGAGGAACAAACGCAGAAAATCAAATCTAGCGAAAATAATTAAATACACATCTATAGAGAACAAACACTCTCCAAATTGAAAACAACGTTAAAACGACTTCAATACGATAAAACACAACACGAAAATATGAAAACGAAAACAACCTACTCAAGACTGGGACTGACAGCTGGATCCTCTCCTGGCGCCACGAGACACAACTATCAACTACCTGAAACAAAAAAAAGAAACGAGGGGTGGTGAGTTCCGGGTGGAACTCTGTGGGTATAAGAACAGATAAATGCATGGTATATAAAAGGGTAAAACAAGCATATGGAAACAAAGGGTATACAGTCTCTGGAATAAAGAACATAAATTAAATATCTCTATACAAAATAAAACATACGTGAAAACCATTGTAACAAGTAGGGGCAAAATCTAAAATCCCCTCTAATATCTCCATAAACAGCTAATACTGCCAAACATATCCAGATCATATAATAAAATGCAAATCATAACTGTATATGCATGTCAATCAAATGCAACAATCATAGCTCAAACAAATGCAGCAAACACAAGCAAATGCACAATGCACAATATACACATGATGTCATGACATGCACTGTACGCACATCAACTACCGCTATATTGGGTAGGCTGAGTGGACAAGATACAAGCGTCAAGCACCTAGGACTATGCAAATACACCACGACAACTATGTCCCTGATATGAAAAATCCCAAAACACCCGAGGGACCTCCAAACACCTGGGGGAGTATCAACTGTTTGCACACAACTCCAACTGGGCGTGACACAACAGGAAAATATACTCGACGATCCATATCAACCACCAAGGAGCCTGCGGTCGTCGGCCTGAATGCTATGATGCATGTCACTAATATACACCACCTCAATCAAACTCAAAACCATGCGAAATAGAAAATACTAATAACACTAAAATAAGGAAACTTACGAAAAGCACAATCAGCACAAAAGTAAATAAACATACACTAATCTACTGGGTAGGGTTTATCAAATGTCAACCAATCCTTAGATAGGTCAAATAATTATTCTACAGTACACGCATACATGTAGTACTCTTTAAATCAGAAGCCAAGAGATGAGACTGTATAACTGAACATTTTGAATTTCTACTCAAAGATCAAGCACCGAATAAGTATCAAGCAGAAAAACAAAAGGAATAGATTTAAGATAAATCAACCTACTCAGATATTAAAACAACCATACATTTAAAGTAAAAAGAACTATAGAACCAAAGGAGAAATACCCACCTTATATGTCGATCGTATCCAAGTGTCTTCACGTCCAAGAATCTTCAAATTTGAAATTAAAATCCTGTAACATAAAATACAAAACATAGCTAAAATCTATCATAACTCAAATAGTTACACCTAATCCTTCCAACTTAGTATTCAATTGATTACTTACCCAAACTAGTATTCAATTAACCAATAAATTTTAGTTAATTTAATATAACCCCACATCCTATAATTAATCACCTAATCAACTATGACATCTCTTCAATTAATTTATAATTCACTTATATACGTTTAATCATTCATTAAATTGATTAGAAAATCATGTTTAATTCCATATAACGATACAACAATCCCTTCGTAGTTATTCTAACACAATTGATTAAATCCTTCAATTTACCTTCTTCATGTTAATTTCCTTAAAAGTGTTAACCTAACAACCGGATTCAGTCAACCTTAATGTACACCCAACTTCTATCTAATCAAAATATCACGATACATCATAGATTCGCTCTACTGTTTGAAGCTAGCAAGATTTAATCGTCCTCTAGTTTAAATGAACCGATCACCTATAAATCCAAGTTCCAACATCAATTTGCTCCCCCTTTGCACTAGAGTGAACCCACGACAGAAACTAACACAAAATCAAAAGCATCCTGAAACCAAATCAAAACACAGATTTCTACTGTCCAATTCAAAGTTAACATCCTTGCCGCAAATGATCACCAATCGCAATCCTAGCTCTAAAACCAGCAGGAACTGCACCCACGCAAAGACTGTACGACTGTAGATCTTGGCAGAGGACCAGGTCGCCAGCCTTGGACTTGATCTGGGCTCAAAACAAAAGACATGTGGCGTCGACTTGGATCGCGGGAGGAGCTTGCGAAAAGGTACTGCCGTGATGGTGGCGATTGTCGCACGAGGAGACAGGGACGACGACTCTCACCAGAATCGACAACATCGCCTCTCGCGACGGCGGTGTGTGTCGGGACTCCGGCGTGGCGTGGAGAAGAGCTGCGATGTTGGCTGCGATCGGGAGGAAAGGAAAGGGTTGCGGCGGAGTTTCTCCAATCGCGTGATGAGAGGGGAAGGCTGCGGCGGATCGAAGCTCCACCGGTGGCGTCGAGCTCGAGTCGGTCTGGATCAAGGGAGGCGAAGTCGTCGGTGTTGAATACTCCTTGACGTGAAGGTCGTCCTCTACTTGATCGCCTGAGGCAGGGGCGGAGCCACCCTTGGGCTAGGGTGGGCTCCAGGCCCACCCCATTTTTTTTAAAAAAAATTAATAATTTTGAATTTTTTTTTATTTGTTTGGTTAGTTAATCACAAATATATTAATGGGTAAAACATCAAATTAAAAATAAAATATCAAATAAGAATAATAAATTTTATAAAAATTATTATATTTATAAATTAATAAATATATTAATTCTAATTTATTTAATATTTTTATCTTGAATTTGTTGATAATAAAATCTCTTTTTCTCTCCGCAACACTATTTCTTTTCCTTTAATTTTACTCTAATATATTAATTCTGTCGTTGACAAAGAGCCAACAAACGTTGGCCACAAGAAATGGTTGACAAGGTGCTCGTGAGGGGGACACTGCCTCGCCAAGCGATCAGGAATTGTTTCGTGTGCGACCACTCGCGAAGCGACCGCACGCGAGGTGAACGCTACCTCCCGAGGCACCTAGCAACAACTTCGCGTGCAATCACTTTGCGAGTGGTCGCACGTGAGGTGACCACTGCTTTATCATATAATGAATGACATAAGTCTATGTATGTAAATATAAATTATATATTATAATTTTATTTAACATAAATTAATATACCAAATCTATTTCTTTTTCATCCTATAGAAAATTTTATACAAAGATGGTCACTCACTTAATTTTTCTTATTTGCTCACAATTCTTTATACTTCAACTCTCAAAGTTTTCAATTCTCAGTCCTAGGTAATTTTAAAATCTGGCTACGCCACTGGCCTGAGGAGAGCTACGGCGTCGGTCGGAGGGGGAAGGGGCTTGGCGGTGTCGGGTTTAGGGCACGGTGAGGGGTGAGGAGAGTAATTTATAAACATATATATATAATAATAATATTTCTTTATATATATATATATATATATATATATATATACACACACACACACACACAGAAATTTTATGCTAAGGTCCTTACCGCGGAAACTCGTACACACATAGTGTATTTAATTTTTAATTTTTTCTTTATTTTTTTTATTTTTTTCTTTATTTTTTTTCTTGTGATTACCCCTAGGGTTTAGTCTTCCCATTTAGATTATAGTATTAAGCACAAAAAAATTTTCAAACCAAAGAAATAATTAAGGTTTGCACAGAATTTACGCGGTAAGGTCCTTAGCATAGCAAAACTCTCTCTATATATATATAATCCTGTCGCGGAGTGGAGTGGCTGTCCTCTGGGCCAGGTGGACATCCCAGGAGTCGCGAGCCTGTGAGGTGGCCGTCCGTCCATCGCGCCTGACCTTGCCTCTGCAAAACAGGGACCGTCAGCAAAGCCAGCCGGGGGAATCCCCGGTCAGGCACTCCGACGGTCAAGTCAGTTCCGAGTATAGATGAGCGGAAACTGAAGGGAAATGAGGCAAGGGATGCGAGAACTCGCGCGCGTGTACCTGGAGTAGGGAGAGTGCCGAGCTTATATGACTGGGGGGGCTGACAACCCCTGTCCGCGTAGGTGGGACGAAGGGTGATGGCTGTCAGCCCGTAGGGAGCACGGAGGGGCGGCGCGACATGGCGCGGGGTGCTCCGGCAGTTCGGGAGTACTGGATGCACAGTACGAGAGTACTGGCTGTGCGGGATAGCCGTGTGGAGGTGTCAGAGACAGGCAAGGCGTGAGGAACCCCTCTGGCAGGGTTGTACCTCGGGAGTAAGGATGTGAGGGGTGTATGAGCAGGACAGCCCGTACCCCGAGCGCCGACTGGCAGACCCGTGTGCTAGGGACCGAGTCGGGTAAAGACCAGGGAGCGTGGTTTGCCACGCGTCCGACTGGTAGGGAGAGAGAGAGGGAGCGCAGGGTACGCCCTGGGTCGGGGGTGTCACGAGACTTGACCTCACTGATGAGGCTGAACCTTGTTTTGGGTCAGGGTGAACTGGTATGCATGACGGGGCCTTCTACAGAGTTGGTTGGCTAGGAGCTGGCCTAGCTGTCTCCTAAGGTGACTTGGTGGACCCTTCCCTTCTTCTTTACTGTGGGAAGCTTTCCGGGAGCGGGGCCCTGCCCGCTGATAGGGCGGCTGCCCCGTAGGCGAAGCCTCCTTGGCGCCAGGCTGGCCTATGCCCCCACTCGTGGGCAAGGCCGGGATCATAAGCATCCCCCTCGAGTCTAGTCGAAGGAGGCGGCGAGTCCGACTGACTGGACCATCTTTATTTCTTGGAGGCCTGGCGTGCATGAGGGATCCAGCTTAGTCTGAGGGGTTTATCTGCAAGTTTGCCGAATCCCAAGGAACCCGATCGGCTGACGAAGCTACCTTGTCTCCTTTTTGATTATTGATGATTCTGTATCCCGAGGCGGATAAGAATCGCTGTGTACCGCTAGGGGATCCCACGTGTCTCTTCCCCTTTCGTTTCCTACTACTGAGGCCTTTTCCCCCGTTCTTCGAGGGACGAGGTTGGGTGAGAAACGTCTGGCCTTCTGGTGCTTGCTACTTTCCTCTCGCAGTCCTCTTGCCTTCTTTGTGCTCTCATGGCTTCCTCCTCTCGCAACCCTCACCCCTGGTATGTCACAGCGAGGTCCACGCTAACCTGTGACGACCTCGAGGCCATCCGGGCAGAGTTTCACATTCCCCTCGATCATGACCTCTGGCTGCCTTCTCCTTCGGACCAACCAGCCAGACCGCCGAGGTACTACATTACCGTCTCGCGGGATCATCTGCAGGCGGGCTTGCGTTTCCCCATCCATCCCTTCCTTGCTTCCGTATGCTGCTACCTTCGCATAAACTTGTCCCAACTGACCCCTAACTCTATCCGCCTCCTTTGCGGGTCTGTCATCCTCTTCTTGTTATATCGTTGTTCCTCCCACACCGAGCTTTTCCATCACCTCTTCTACCTGAAGAAACAGGAGTTGGGCGAGTTTGTTTTCCAAGCACGCTCTGGGACTTCTTTTCTTACTTCTCTTTCTTCTGCCAGCCGGGGATGGAAGGAGAGATTCTTTTTTATTCGCCCCGCGATCATCCCGACTTGGCCATTTAATTTTCGGCTGGATTTTTCCCAAATGCCTCCTCATCACACGGATCCTTGGAAGTTTCCTCCCTTCGAGCGGGCCCTAGATCGCTTCAGGGATAAACATTTTCCAGTCGGGCCTCTTCTGACCGAGAACATCATGGCCGCATTTGGCCTTAGTCCGGGGCCCCTCATCCAACCTGCCTCCTTGAGTAAGTGATCTCTCTTTTCTCGTGTTTCTGGTAATTTCCCTGACCCGCCCCTTTTGGTCAGTTATGATGATGTATCCTGCGGCCCCTGAGGGAGGCTTCGGGCTGGGGCATGCCGAAGAAATGGAGGCGCGCCTTCGGGCGGTGATAAGGGAGCAGCGGACGCAGGCGGCAGAGCGGCAGACAGCGCAGGGATGTCGCTTAGCCCTGCTGGCCGAGCAGGAAGCTTTCCCCTCTGGCTCTCCTTCTGCCGCTTCATCTCCTGAGGAGGTGAGGACTCCTCAATCGGATTCGGAGGATACCAGACCTCTGAGCCACTCCTTGCGACGCTTCGGGGGCATCGACCTCACGTCTGCCCCGACTGATCCCTTGGGGGCGTCTTCCAGTCGGCCTATCAAAAGACGGAGTGGTGAGGCGCCGACCGGCACTCTGCCCGTGCTACCACCCTCTTATTCCGCAGTGGTGCCATTGGACCTAGCGGCGTTGCCTCTGAGGGAGGTATCTCCGCCTTGCCCGGAGGGGCCCTCCGGCGAAGGCCTATTGCATGTGTTGCCGTCTTCGCTGTCCAACTGGCGTTTGAGCATGACTTTGTCGAATGACACTGCCCCGACCCGGTCTAGGGATGCCCGGCTGTATGGTCCAATCTTGGACAGGTTCCTGGCCGGCCTGCGAGCGAGTAGTTCGGTGAGCCCTGCTGTTGGGGCGGATGACTTCATGGCTCTGGTTACCCAGGTATGTGTCCATCAGTTGAGGGGGCATGTCTCTTTCCTCGTTTGGCTGGCGGGCTTCACTTCTTGTAGTCCTGGGCCCAAAGCTACAGCGTGAATGTGGCCATGCTCACTCACGCCAAGGCCCGATATTGCGCCGAGAGGCGTGCGGAAGACCTGGAGGCTCGGCTCCGCCATACCCAGCTGTCTTCAGATGAAGACTCGTTGAATGGCCTGAGAGCAGAGGCCATCGGCCTCCTGGACACGCTGCGCCAGGCCCAGGAGGAGCTGGAGATAACCAAGGCCTAGATCGCTGCTGCTGATGTCACCGCAGTTCGGGCGGAAGAGCGGGTGATCCAGGTTGAGCAAGCGCACCTTTGTGATCGCAAGCGTAAGGGCGAGCTGCAGACAGAACTTCTGAGGGCCCGGTCATACCTCCCATGGGCCAACAAGGAGATCCTGTCCCTTCGGGCGTAGCTGGCAGCGGAGAAACAAACGACCAATTTGTTGAGGAACCAGCTTCAGGATTTGCGGGGCCTCCGTCCGGCTTGGGACGCGGCCCAGGTTGAATTGGGGGAACTGCGTGGGCGGCAGGCGTCATGGGATGCCCTTCAGACTGAGTTAGCAGAGCTGCGTTCCTACCGGGAGACTGAAGTAGGTCGATTAGAGGCTCACCGTTTGGCGTGCTTGAACGATCCGGCCCATGCTGCCGAGATTGCCCGGCGTTTCATGGATGTGATGGAGTAGCATGGCCTCAACGTAATTCGCCAGCTCAGACTAGGAGGGTACTTGCCCCCCGATTTGTCTCCTGACGCGATTTCGCTTCCAGATTTGTGCAGGAACTTGCCCTCCGTGACTGACCAGCTTTTCGAGTGAGGCCGGTGTTTTTGCGTCTTTTGTTTCTCTGTGCATGAAGGATATCCTGCCCTGATTTTTGTAAGGCGCTCGCGCCCCTGAATGCGATGTTTTCCTTTTCTACTTGCTTGAGTAGCGTTAGCTTTCAGCCTTGGGAGGTACATGGGCGAACCATGCGACGCCCTTATTGACGCGTGTGATCCCACTCCGCGTGCCGGAGGTCTCCCTGTCTAGTGTTTGTTTGTAAGGGTCTCCGGTCTATGGGGAAGGTGTTCGGGACCCAGGTTGGTGTCTCCTCGTGAGGAACTGATCCCTTAACCAGCGCTTGCGGCGGGGGGTCCCAGAGGCAGGTGGCCCACGGGAGTCCTACTGTAAAATACGACGATTCAAAAATCCGGACCAGAAAATTTTTCAGGATTTTTCTGGATTAAGTCTAGGGTTTCCGACCCCTTAGGCGAAGTTTCGGGGAGTGAGATGGAATAAAATTATACACTTTGAGGGCTTAAGGGCTAGTAAAGCAAACTAGTGGAGTTAAATGTTAAAAATCAGAAATCATAATGGTTTATTGTGAAATGGGAAAGAGTTAGGGGCTTTTCTACAAAAACACCCCCTTTTTATTTGTTGTTTCCCGAGCCCTAGCCGCTGCCAAGACCCGCAGGGTCGACTCCTCTTCTCCTCATCCGCGAGCCGCAGCCACAGCCAGGCGCCGCCTGCTCTTCCTCTCCTCCACTCGCGTGGAGCTTGATCCCTCTCCCCCTCCTCTCCGTTCCCTGCGAGCGAGATCCAACATCAACCCCTTCATCGTGGGCACAAAGGAACCAAAGCCGCTTGAAGCGACTTCCTTCTTCTCTTCCGAGGATTCCATTCCCCATTGTTCCTGTGCGATTAGCTCGACGCAGCCACTGATAGCAAAGGGGTTGATCCTCTCTTATCCTTCGCAACCCTTGAGGGCTAGGTCTAGGTCAAAATAGAGTCATCGCAGTGACACTAGGTATGATTTTGGTTTATTTCAGACGAATTTGGGATGTTTTGATATTTTCCTTGAGTGTGCCAACTGAAGTTGCTTCAATCTTCTTGGATTGCATTGATTTGGTCCCTGTGATAGAACCGTCGTGGTCTAATCCAAGGTCATCTTCTTTCACATGGCAGATTTGGAGCTAGCGATCAAGGTCAACTGGAGAGGGGGATTTTGTGTCTGTGAACTTTGGGAGGCTGCTGCCGTGAGCTTCTTGGTAGGTTTGTTTTTGATGTGGATCTATTGGAGTAGTATAGCTAATGAGGTTAATTATTTGATGAATAGTTAAACACATGTGCTGATCAGATTTAGGATTGTAATTGCAGAATTGTTTTAGAAACTATGTAGATTGTATATTGATTAGGATTGATTGTTGTGGATTCATTGGGTTGTTCTGAGGTTGCTATCCTGTGGTTCTACCTTGATTTTTACTTGGAATTGTTGTTTTCCCTTCTTCGGATTTGTTCTTGTGTTCTTGAATTATAGTGTGATGGTGTCTGGTTGGATTTGGATTTGAGTAAATGGTTTTAGCAATCTGTTTATAGGTTTAGAACTGAACATGATCAGATAGATGTTGTTAATCTACCTTGATTATATTTTGGATTTTGGCAGCAGTTTAGTGAAGTTTTGATACTAAAAGAAAACACGTAGTATAAGAATGTATGTTGTTTACTGTGAATTACCCATGTTGTTGAGATCAAATGGAATAGTAGGTAAAGTTTTGGATCTGCTTATGAGAGCTTAATTTAGTATTGTTTGGGTGAGGATGATTTGGGGTAAAGACCACCCTTGATCTATTGTAATTGGGTGTTTGATTTGATGATGAAATGTAAATTGGGAAAGGTGGTGGATCACAATTGAGTTGACCACTTAGGTTAAACTTAGGCTAAACTTAAATGTGAAACCTAATCCTAAACAGACGTGGGTTAATCATTTAATTAGATGTAATTAAATGAAATGAGATGATTAGGATAACCCTAAATCGGTTTAGGGGTTTTGTTTAGCTATTTAATCATTGTATGATAGCTAAAACTATGTCCTTCGATACAGGGCATTGATTTGGATTTCTCGGTGCTGATTTTGGACGGGAGGTTCTCCCTCGATACGGACTCTATTTTGAGGCGGGTACCCTTTAACTTATCTTTTAGATATTGTCATATTGCTATGCATGGTTGGTTATAGATAGCAGTAAGATTATACGCTAGCCTGAGTTATTATGCCTGTCCTGGATACTTGTTAGTTATCCCTGAGTTAGTATGCATGTCCTGGATACTTGTTAGTTAACCCTGAGTTATTATGCATGTCCTGGATACTTGTTAGTTATCCCTGAGTTATTATACCTATCCAGGATACTTGTTAGTTATCCCTGATTTATTATGCCTGCCCTGGATACTTGTTAGTTATCCCTGAGTTATTATGCCTGTTCTGGATACTTGTTAGTTATCCCTGAGTTATTATGCATATTCTGGATACATGTTAGTTATCCCTGAGTTATTATGCCTGTTCTGGATACTTGTTAGTTATCCCTGAGTTATTATATATGTGTATCTATCATACACCATCCTTGCACTGTTGCATGCCGGCGATCAGCGACTCCCTTGTGGTTGAGCCTAATCGTTTTCCGGTACATGATATGCACGCACGGCCACTCATGGGTTAGTGGATACCGTAGATGTGTGCATTTGCCCTGTATTGCTCCGTTCGGCCACTATGAGGAGGGTGAGCGCGGGCGTGGTAGCAGCCAGGGGTCCCTTCTCGTACTGAGCCACGAGGAGATGAGAGCGGAGCTCCCTCGTATATGCATGGGGTAGGGGGGTGGTCCCCCGCCAGCATCCTGTCCACCCGGTCACTCAGGAGCAGTGATGGCAGGGTGCGTACAGTTTGTCACAGCTCTACCCTGACTGGGACTAGGGGGTGACACATGTCATTGCACCATGTGCGTATTTTGCATCGTGCATTGTTTGCTGCACTTGATTCTTGCACTTGTTTGACATGCATATTCTGGAGACTGGTTATTTGAGATTATATGTCTAACGATATTCCTTTGGTACTGATTACCCTCTTTTCAGGTTAGCTGGATTCTGGTATGTATCTACCTCAGTATTTCCAGTACTAGTTTTCCATATTATTGATATGAGACTGTATTAACGTAGATTCTTATTGTTATTATAACATACTATGCATATCTGCTGGGTATTCGCTGAGTTATGGACTCACCCCGTTGCCATATATGTTTTTATTTCAGGTTGAGATACTTGGAGTCGCCAGAAGAGCCCAGCAGCCAGTCCCTACCCATCGCGACGGGGGTTGATATATTTTTATTTCGTTTTGTACTTAGTAGTGTCTATTTGTATATTTACTTATTAGACTTGTATATGTCTTGGGAGTGTTGTCGTGTGCCCTAAGGGGTTTTTGTATAGATTGATTCGTCGTAAGTCGGACCGGTCCGCAGTCAGGTATGATTTACTTAGTTGTCTTGTGCATTTGTGTCGTGTCTATATATATTTTGAGGCCTGAGGCCAAATATAACTGCGTGGTAATGTTATATTGTGGTGTGTATGTGTAAATTATCCGCCGGACAGGGGAGGTGCTGTCCGATTTTATATTGGATCAGCGGCTCCTGGGTCTCGGGGCGTGACACCTACTTTCCCGACCGAGCGGTCCGGGGGAGCGTGGGTCGCCACGCATCCGCTCGGAGCTCGGGCCGAGGACTTAGCTGAAGCTGATCCGTGATGAGTATGGCCTCTTGGCCGAGTGGGACCCGAGGGGCGTGGGCCGCCACGCGTCCGCTCGGGGCTCGGGCCAGGCGATCTGCGGGAGCTGGCCCGTGAGAAGTGTAGCCGTCTGGCCGAGTGGGACCCGAGGAGCGTGGGCCGCCACGCGTCCGCTTGGGGCTCGGGTCAGGCGATCTGCGGAGCTGGCCCATGAGAAGTATAGCCGTCCGGCCGAGTGGACCCGAGGAGCGTGGGCCGCCACGCGTCCGCTCGGGGCTCGAGCCAGGCGATCTGCGGGGCTGGCCCGTGAGAAGTATAGCCGTCCGGCCGAGTGGGACCCGAGGAGCGTGGCCCACCACGCGTCCGCTCGGGGCTCGGGCCAGGCGATCTGCGAGAGCTGGCTCGTGAGAAGTACGGCCCTTTGGCCGAGCAATCGGGTTAGCGATCGTTCCCTGTATCCTTTGGGTATCAGATCCATTTAGAGCTACGCGTCCCGTGACTGGGGGCCCTCCAGGTGTCGGCGTATCGCTTCCCTGTCTTGGACAATGAACCGATACTTCCCTGCCTTTTCATATTTCCTGTCCCTGCCTTTATGCCCGTCCGTTGGATTGGCTATCCTCTACGGTTTTTCCTCCAACGGCTGTGATCAGTGACCACCTTCTCTATATAGGCTCCAGTAGCTATCGCCTTCATCTCTATTCGTCTCTTCCTTTCCCCTCACCTCTTGTTTCCCTCGGTGCCCTAACGCCCTTTTCAGAATGATGCGGGGCTTCATCATGAAGGAGGCCCAAGAGAGGTCGGCTAGATATAAGGTGGCGATGGCCGCCCTTCTTTCGGAGCCTATCCCTGTCCCCTCCAATGCTGCTCCGTCAGTCACCCCGGCGTCTCCTTCCCCGACGACTAGCCCTAACGCTGTCCTACCCAGGGACAAGGGCGATGCATCAGGAGAGGAGGCGGCGGATTCTGATATCGAAATTTTGCCCCCGGATCCTTTCGCTCAGGGGCTTGAGCCTCTCCCGGAGCAGTCCCACACCGGCTCATCTCCCTCCGGTGCTGTTTCTGCCCTCCCCCAGGAGGTTCTCTCCCCTTTGGCCGTAGCGAACTCACCTTCTCCATCGGTTATGGTGTCTGCGGTCCAGTCACCCCTTGATACCAGCAACGTCCTGCCTGCTTCCCCTGCACTTCCACTTCTTCTCTCCATGATTCGCTGGACCAACCTAGCCCCGTCCTTCCGCCTGGAGCTCCGGCCTCCCGGGTGCTACGTCGCTTGCCTCTGTTGACTTGGCGGAGGAGTGCCCACTGCCCCTTCTGCTTCCCT
>JAGFNQ010002132.1:0-164154 GCA_024364735.1 Boesenbergia rotunda
TCCCAAAGTTACCCAATGTTTCCCAACAATTTCGAAATAATCATGAAGGTTTGAATGCAATTTGAAATTCATGAAGCACGACACATTCCCAACTCCCGTCTTAGAAAACTAAATTCATTTTCGGGAGTGGTTTAGTGAAAATGTCGGCTAGTTTGATTTGGACTCTACATGAGAGAGTACAATATCTCCCCTAGCTACATGATCCCTAATGAAGTGGTGACGCACCTCAATATGTTTGGTCCTAGAATGATGGACTGGATTCTTGGTTAAGTTAATTGTGCTAATGTTATCACATAACACTTGCACACCCTTGTAACTCAATCCATAGTCCTCTAGAGTGTGAATCATCCACAACAATTGTGATACACTCTCTCCCATGGCGATATATTCTGCCTCGGTCGTGGAGAGAGCAACACAATGTTGCTTCCGACTTGACCAACTACTAAAGATGACCTAAGAATTGGCAACCCCACTTGTGCTTTTCCGGTCCAACTTACATCCAGCGTAGTCGAATCCGTATAGCCAATTAAATCAAATGATTCGGTACGGGGGTACCATAGACCGACTCCAATTGTGCCCTTGAGATATCTCAAAATTCGCTTAACAGCATTAAGTGAGATTCCTTGGCACAACACTTGATACCTAGCGCACATACCCACAGCAAATAGTATATCAGGTCGACTCAGCTGTAAGGTATAGCAAACTGCCTATCATACTTCGATATTGAGTCAAGTCAACGGGTTTACCACTCTCATCATTGTCTAATCTTGTGTTTGTGGCCATGGGAGTGGTTACCTCTTTTGAATCACTCATATTGAATTTTCGAAGCATTTCTTGTGTATACTTTGATTGGTGCACATGGATACCATCGCGAGTTTGCTTGATTTCAAGTCCAAGGAAGAAAGTCAACTCTCCCACTAGACTCATTTCAAACTCACTCTCCATGTGTCCAATGAACTCATTTAAATAGCCCTTATTATTTGAGCCACAAATTATGTCATCGACATATACTTGGGCTACAAATATATTGTCACTATCCCTTCGTAGAAATAGTGTAGGGTCTATTTGGCCTCTAACGAAGCCCTTCTCAATCAAGAATGTCGACAACCGCTCATACCAAGCCCGGGGTGCTTGTTTAAGGCCATAAAGTGCCTTTTTGAGCTTGAACACGTGGTTTGGAAATTCGGTACTCTCAAACCCCGGAGGTTGTTCAACATAGACTTCTTCTCTAATCAAACCATTTAGAAAGGCCGATTTGACATCCATTTGATATAACTTGAAGCCACGATGAGCTGCAAATGCAAGCATCAATCGGATGGACTCTAATCGTGCCACGGGAGCATAAGTTTCATCATAATCAAGGCCTTCAACTTGACTATAGCCCTTGGCTACCAAGCGTGCCTTGTTTCTAATGATTTCTCCCTTATGGTTCAATTTGTTCTTGAAGACCCATTTGGTTCCAATAATGGTGGTCTTCTTGGGTCGAGGGACTAAGTCCCAAACTTGACTTCTCTCAAATTGACCTAGCTCATCTTGCATTGCAATGATCCAATCGGGATCATTTAATGCTTCATCAATTTTCCTAGGTTCAATTTCGGAAATTAGGGCAACTTCATTAGCCTCATTCCGGAAGAATGATCTAGTCCTAACCCCATGGAGGATGTCTCCAACAATTCAGTTCTGGGGATGACTAGAGGCTAATCTAGTTTACCTAGGAGTTGGTGGTGCTTCTTGAATGAGTTCACCAGATACAAGTTCAGCCTCAGGATCCGGCTGATCTATGGATTGTCTAGGCTCACCGTCATCGGATTCATCACCATCAACAACACTTGGAGTTTCATTCAAACTTAGTCTCCTAAGTTCAAGTTGGACTCCTTCTACATTTTCTGATTGGTTACTTGATTTTGGAACTTCTTCAAAAACCACATCAGAAGACTCTTCAACTAATCTAGACTTCTTATTGTAGACTCGATAGGCTTTGCTAACGAGAGAATACCCGACTAGTATCCCTTCATCAGCCTTTGCCGTGAACTTTCCAAGATGATCCTTAGTGTTTAGGATGAACACCTTACAACCAAACACCCTAAGGTGTTTAACCGTAGGTGGTTTTCCAAACCAAAGCTCATGGGGAGTCTTTCCTAGAAACCTATGAATGAGGACCCGATTTTGCACGTAGCAAGCTGTATTTACAGCTTCGGCCCACAAGTAACTCGGGAGTGAGTACTCATTAAGCATGCTTCGTGCAGCCTCTTGAAGTACACGGTTCTTCCTCTCTACAACACCATTTTGTTGTGGTGTTCTAGGAGTAGAGAACTCATGCTTATAACCTCTATCTTGACAGAATTCTAAAAACCTTTGATTTTGAAATTCACCTCCATGATCACTTCTAATTGTCTTAATGGTTGATGATTTTTCATTTTCAACTCTTCTACAAAAAGAAATGAAAATATCTAAGGTTTGGTCCTTATATTTTAAAAAGTAAGTCCATGTATATCTAGTGAAATCATCAATGATCACAAAGCAATATCTACTTCCATTCAATGATATGATGGTACTACAATCAAATAGATCCATATGAAGTAAATCTAGTGCATTGGAAGTACTTACAGCGCTTTTACCTTTATGTGCAGATTTTGTTTGCTTACCCATTTGACATGCATCACAAAGTTTATCTTTTTCATACTTGATGCTCGGTAAGCCACGGACTAACCCCTTGTTGGCCAACTTCCGGATGTTCTTCATGTTCACATGTGCTAGCCTCCGGTGCCAAAGGGTGGACTCTTCTTCTTTTGACATGAAACACTTAGCAGAAACATTAGTAGCACTTTTAAATGAAACTTGATAAATATTGTCTACTCTTGTTCCTACTAGTACTGTGTCCAAGGTGTCATTGTGTCTAACTAGACATTGACTTGGTTGGAAGTCAATTGTGTAACCCGTGTCACACAATTGACTGATACTTAGGAGATTAAATTTCATCCCTTGACTAGAAGGACATTTGAAATTCTAAGACATTCGGATATTTGAATGTCTCCTATCCCTATGACCTTAAGACTACCATTGTTACCAAATAATACATTACCTCTACTTTTCTTGTGAAGTGTGGTAAACAATGATCTATCCCCGGTCATGTGTTTGGAGCATCCACTATCAACGAACCAAGTTGATAGATGCTCCCCCTCAATCATAACCTACACAATTCGAAAAATAGAAGTTTTAGGTACCCAAACCTTGGGACCTAAAGCATCAACTAAACATGTCTTAGGCACCCATGCCTTGACAACTTTCTTTTGAGTCTTGGGTGTCCTAGATTGTCTCATATCAGTCCTAGACATCAAAGACACAAATGAGGGTTCCTTGGGTTGGTAACCAATACCGGCCCTATTGTAAACTGCCCTTTGGGCATTTAGGATCATGTCTAGGGTCTTAGAGCTAGTTGAGAATTTCCAAGAATATCTTGAGCTTCTCAACTTCACTCTTCAATGATTGGTTTTCCTCTACTAGCAATTCATCATTCAAATCATTGACTTCCTCAACCTTAGAGGATTTCAAATTTTCAATTTCAAGTTTCAATGATTTGTTTTCATCTTCTAGCAATTCAACATGCAAATCATCAATGTTATCATCCCTAGAAGCTTTCAATTGATCAATTTCTAATTGCAATGCCTTAACCTTATTCTTTGACTTTTTCAACATATTAGTTAAGCATGCAATTGCTCTATAACACTTTTCAAGCTCGGGAGAAGTTACCTCTTCATCATCCGAAGATGATGAAGCCGCGTTTGAGGAACTTGAAGATTCATCACTGCTTTCCTCTCCAAGAGCCATGAGTGCCACGTTCCTTGTGCTCTTCTCCTCCTTCTCTTCATCGGATGAGCTTGAAGAGGAGTCATCCCAAGAGGCCTTCAAAGCCTTCTTCTTCTTCTTGAATTTTTCTTCTTTCTTTTTGGATTTTTCCTCCTTCTTCTTGAGCTTTGGATATTCATTCTTGAAATGCCCTTTCCTACCACACTCAAAGCAAGAGGCATTAGTCTTATCAAGTTTGGATTCACTAGAGTTACCTCTACTCTTGAAGCGTTGATCCCTCCTCATCATCCTTCGCACGAAGTTCGCCATTTCGGATGAAGAGGAGCTACTGCCATCTTCTTCGGAATAGGACTCGGATTCAGAAGAGGATGAAGATGAAGAGACTTCCTTCTCCTTCTTCTTCTTGTTTGACCGGTCACCTGCAACTAAGGCAATCCCCTTCTCCTTGGGGCCTTTGTTAGCCATTTCATGCAATTCCATCTCACAAAATAAGTCATCTAACTTAACAATGGATAGATCCATGGATACTTTGTAGGCATCCACCATGGATGACCACAAAGCATTCCTTGGAAATGCTTTCAAGACATACCTCACAAGGTCGCGATTCTCGACCTTTTCATCAATTGAATGAAGTCCATTGAGGACTTCCTTGAACCGGCTATGAAGCTCACTTACCGACTCATTCTCCTTCATGGAGAGATTTTGAAGTTGATTGAGGAACAAGTCCCTCTTTGCAATTCTAGAGTCTCGGGTGCCTTCATGGAGCTCAATGAGTTTGTTCCACAAGTCCTTTGCACTTGTGAAAGGACCAACCATGATGAGTTGGTCTTTGTTCATGCCACATTGTAGAGTGACAACCGCCTTCGCATCGGCTTTACTCTTCCGAGTTTGTTCAGCAGTCCACCTCCACGACTCAAGCTCTTTGCCTTCGTCATCCTTAGGAGGGGTGAATCCCTCCTTCACCGCGAACCAAGTATGGATATCCATCTTCAAATAGTATTCCATCTTTGATCTCCAATATTGAAAGTCGGCGCCATCAAAGAATGGAGGTCGAGTGGTGGAGAAGCCTTCTCTCAATGCCATCTTGTTGATAACTCTTGGATGTTAAGCCGTAAACAGAGCCTCAAGCTCTGATACCACTTGTTGGAAACGGGATGGCTAGAGAGGGGGGGGTGAATATAGCCAATCACTTTGACTTCACGAACTTAGCGAGTTTCTGCACTTGGAGTTGTTAGTAGCACAGCGGAAGTATGAAAAACAGAATGTGCAGAAACTAAAACAGAAAACTAACTAGCAAGATTAGCAAGATCGCTAACAAGGAGAATTTACAAGGTTCGGGGATAACTTGCCCCTACTCCTTGGCGTGCCCTTAAGGTGGGCGATCCCTTGATCGTCGGCAGATCAAGCTCCGGTTATCACCGGATAAGAAACAACCTCCTTCTCGGTGGAGAAACCTCTCCACAGTGTTTCAATCACGGATTTAAGTTTAAGCACAAAGAAACAACAAGAAAGATCTTACTCAAACACTTAGCAAAGACAAGAACACAGCAAGCTTTCCTGAGCTCCACCCAGCGGCGATCTCACGCAAGAAACCCTTCCTCGTGTCTTCCCGCTGTCGGACTCCCAGCTCCTTGTTCTCTCCTTCAAGCGCTCAAGTAAGGGAAGATTGCTTCAAGTTTTTAGCAGCTTGCTCAAGAGGATGAAACTTCAGAACGTGCAAGCTTGATGTGGAGAACACAAGTGCGGCAAGAACTCAAACACAAGCTGTAGAACACTGCTTCACTGAAGCTATCTTCCGTCCCTTTTGTTTCTCCACTAAGCATCAAGTGACCTCATCTCCAGGAGCCTCCAGCTGCCTCACTGCCAACGCCAGCTACCACTGAACCCTTACTGAACTTCCTAAGCTCCCTCAGTCAAGCTTCAGTCAGCGGCTTCAATCCTGCAGCTCCAGCCGTTGCAACCTGAGATGAGAAACGGACAAACCTGCTCCAAGGAAAGCCTCCATTGACTTCTCCTTGAGTGTTTGAATCCTCCCCTGTCACCTGTAGCTTAATCAGACTGTTAGAGCAGTATATCACACAGTAAATCAAATATCAGAGGCAAACAGTAGCGAATCGGATATGGTCAGACGCGATCAGAGCGTCTGACAGTGCAATTTGAATTAAAGTGATCGGTCACCCGACCGATCAGAGCGACTCCTGATCGGTCACCAGACCGATCAGGCTAGGTCCAGACTGATCAGGATCCGTCCTGATCGGTCCCCAACGCTCAATTAGAAATCGCGATTTCTTTGGGACTCTCCTGGACCGATCACCAGACTGATCCTAGGCTGTGGATCGATCACCCGAACGATCCACCCCTTTATCGGGCGATTTCTGAGCTTCACAGTCCAGACCTCCTGATCGGTCACCGGATCGATCAGGAAGCCTCCTGATCGGTCACCAGATCGATCAGAATATGACCAGACCGATCAGGCTCCGACCTGATCGATCATAGAGAGGAACCTGCGACGCTTGATCGTTCTCCGGAACGATCTGCACAGTGATCCTGATCGGTCACCAGACCGATCAGGTGCAGATCAGCAGAGGAACTCAACCTCACTATTTGCTCCCTGATCGGTCACCAGACCGATCAGGAGCCAAGCAGTGGGTGAAACACGCACTTCCTGATCGGTCACCGGATCGATCAGGAGCAATACAGTAGGTTCCCAACCTCACTGTGTGCTCCCTGATCGGTCACCAGACTGATCAGTCATTGCTGGATCGGTCACCTGACCGATCCACGATGGAGCAGCGTGCCAGATTCCCTGATCGGTCACCAGACCGATCCAGGGACTTAAACTTAGCCCTCCAAGCTAAGTTTTCATCCACCTTATCTCTCCAAGCTAAGGATTTTTCCATCTAACTCTCCAAGTTGGGAATTTGCACCTAACCCTCCAAGTTAGGACTTTTCACCTAGCCCTCCAAGCTAGGACTTTTCACCTAGCCCTCCAAGCTAGGACTTTTCACCCAACCCTTCCGAGTTAGAACTTCATCCAACCTAGCCCTCCAAGCTAGGCACCTGACCCTCCAAGCCAGGACTTTTCACCTAATTCTCCAGGATGGGAATTTGCACCTAACCCTCCAAGTTAGGACTTTTCACCTAGCCCTCCAAGCTAGGACTTTTCACCCAACCCTTCCGAATTAGGACTTTTCCAACACCTAGCCCTCCAAGCTAGGATTTTTCACACCTAACCCTCCAGGTTAGGATTTTCCCAATACCTAGCCCTCCAGACTAGGATTCTCCATATCATGCCTAATCCTCGATCAGGACTTAATCATAATCATCAACCTAAACTAAAATCGTTGTCAACATCAAAACAACAATCAGGGCCAGACTGCATCAACACATAGCTCATATAAGTGCAACAATCATAGGAAAAATGCATAAACGAAATACGTATGCACATGATGCAATGACATGTGTCACCCTTGACGCCAGTCAAGCCGCCAACACATCCCATCTATGTGACCAAGTGGGTAGGGCTATGACAACTGTACGCACTCCAACAACAAATACCACAGAAGGTGTGGTTGAGTGGACAGGATGCTGGGGAGCCTACACTCCAGACCTCTAATACATAGGGGGAGCTATCAACAACTACAATATCCCTCGAAAAACAACGGTGAGGGTGTCACTGTTTGCCTACAACTATAACATGTGTGGCATAACAAGACAGTTGCTCGCACTCTAACAACTACCACGACAACAAATGGTTGAGTGAATCGAGCAACAAAATGACTAACGACGGATTAATCATATGGAAGCCCAACAGTCGTTAGTATGCAACGTGCAAATATGACGCATGCTATGACATGCACGAACAACCGGAGAAACAATGATGCAACCAAAATCCAATAAGTAAACGATGCATCAATACATCCAATCGTAAATCGAAACCAACGGTTATGCACCTACTCTACTAGGTAGTTCTAATGTCAAATAAACCTATCTGTGTTTAATGGACTTCTAAGTACTCGCGTACAAGCGGTACTTTATAGAACAGAAAACCAACAGAGGACTGTACAGATACGAATTTGGAATACTCGAAGATCAACGAAGAATAAGTATCAACAACGATTGTTAAAATATCAAACAACAAAGAATAAGGTCAAGCAACCTACTAGACATAATATAGTCATGCTTTTAAGGTAAAAGAAACTACTTGAGTACAAAAGAGAAGTACTCGCCTTTATTTGTAGAATGTGTCCAAATTAACCTCTTCACAATCAACCATGCGAGTCCAACTCAAGGTCCTATATCAAGGACATAACTTTAGCTATTTATACAAATAATAATATAGCTAAACTAACTACTAAACATAATTAAGATCTAATCCTAAATTTTAAAATGTGTATAATTAAATCTAAGACAACTATGAGTTCCTTCATAACCTGATTATCACCTTTAGGTTATTAGGTTAAATTTCTGAATTAATGTAAGGAACTATCACAAACACAAACGCCTAAAACATCAACTTAAACCACTTATCTTCAACCCTAAATTGGTATCATCCCCAAATTGGTAGGTAGCACTCGACACAAGCTCAGACGGAAGCACTACTAAAACTCAGCTATAAACTCATAGAAATGTGAGGCCAAATCACTAGAACTACTAGGCCAAAATAGATCACACTACAAGGTTTACAACAAGGTCGAACCATTCTGATCTACACCATCCTACACTGAATAGGGCAAATTTCTAACATAACTCAATTTCTCAAAAAACAACTGGGACTCACGACAACACACCAGAGCCCAAAACAGCAGCAACAACTCCAACTCCAACTACATATACAGATTTAAGCAATTGAAGATCAACTCAATTCCAAATCCAAAACCAACCAGATCATGAATGAGAATTCACAAACAAAAACCTAATTCTCCAAGGATCCGAAACCAACAAGGCAAGAACAAAACCCAACCGGAAGAACCATGATCCAAAATTGGCAGAATTGAAACCTGATAACATTAAAGGCTTAACCTGATTTCGGCCGGCGCAAGCAATTGGGGGCGGCATCGGGAAGAAGAGGAGTTCGGCAGAAACAGGAGGCTAGGGTTCGCAATGGGCGACGGCTGATAACCATTTTTGTCGTGTTACGGTTTCAAATACAATTTAAGTGTCGAACTCTTCTAAACTAATGTAGCATAGAGTAACTCGAGTCGTCTCCCAATGAATGTAGTTAATGCTGTTGGATCAAGAGAACCGATAGAGGGGGGGTGAATATCGGTAATCGTTTTTCGGAAATACTTAGAGCAATTACGCAGCGGAAATTAAGAAAACAAAATCACACAGAGACACAATCGATTTTACTTGGTTCGAAGCCTGGGTCGACTCCTACTCCAAGGCCCACGGTCGTTGACCGTTTACTTTGAGCAATTCTATATGAGGCGCAATAATAGTTTACAAAGATTGATTTACAAATTCAGCACAGTAAACTAAATAATTAAAAAGAGACTCTTCTTTTACCGACGTCCGATGTAGGTTGTCTTTTTCGGGGCAGCGGGACGTCGTCGGCTCGAGTTGGGAGGTTTCCGGAGCGAGGCACGAGAGTAGAAGAGCGTGGAAGCGTTTAATTGAAGTTGTTGTCGAAAGCCTGGGCGTTGGGTGCTATTTATAGCACCTCGGGGCGCCCTGGACGTTGGGGGCGCCCCCCACGTGTCAAGCGATCCGAGCTTCTCTCGGTCAAACTCTATCCCACTCGAATAGGGATGAGTTTTGATACTGGGGGCGCCCTGGACGCAGGGGGCGCCCTGCATGACTTATTCAGCGCGGGCTTCTCAGCTGGATAGGTGTAATCGGCTTCGCTGGCGTAGGCGTGGGGCGTCTTGGCTGCTGGGGGCGCCTTGGGCGCTGAGGGCTGTTAGTGATATGAGAGAAGTGTCCTAAGGCAATCGCCTTATGATTGTAAACATTTATTTTAATAAATGATAATTCACTATTTGAGTGTACATGTTTGTGTATTTGATTGGGATCTTAAACTCATCTACTGAATGTCCGCAACACAACTCACAGCATAAGAGAATTTGTGATGAGATCACAACTAGTGATTATCTCTAATGTGCAATTGTGAAGTATTGAAATTATCCCTAGTCGATGAATTGATAAAAACGGACACTATCAATTCTGTTGAGACTAGCATGGGTTATTCTCTAATCAGCTGATTCTCACTGGCTGGTGACATTGGGATGTCCGGAGATAAACATGGATGCTAGTTAAGGGAACTAGTTCATTGGAGTGACTAGCTGTGAGACTTCATATGGGAATCTACATGTAGATATGTCAATGAAGATCTTACTGCGGCTTAAGTGCGATGTTCCTTTGACTTGCGGTGTTCAAGTCATCTTGGTCATGGAGACTTATACTTTGACATCTTAAGCAAGCATCTCCAAGGAGGTGTGGACCCAGGATGATCGGGTATAAGCCGAAGTGCCCGAAGATGTTTGAACAGCCTACAAAGGATTCACCACTCCTTGCGAGGAGATGTATACCCAGGCCTATCGTCGGATTGTTACTCAAAGCCTCTGGCCAGAGCATATCATGTTAAGAGTGCGAGTCTCTTAAATACATGAGAGTAATTAGAAATCCAAAGGACGAGGAAGACACTACTTGGGCTAGGTGTGACGTAGTCAGCCTAGTGGGGACTGACACCATAGACCGTGTCCTGAACCAAGTGGGTATAAGGTGGTGAAGGGAATGAGGCACGATTCATTAGAGCTGCTGAAGGGTTTCAGAATAATTTCTTCTGGGGTCAAACCGTTGATCTTTCGATTAATTGGGGATCATGATGTACTACTAGGTGCCACTCATGATCGATCTATAATTAATGGGTTAATTATAGACGGCCAACATAAATCGAAAGCCTATTTAGTCACACGCAATACGAGTAATCCGAGGGATTTAAAACGAGTTGAAAATTGGATTTTCCGATCAAGAGAAACGAGTCGAATCTGAGTTAATCAGAGGCGCAATGGAAGCTAAAAATGGCTAAGTCTTTTGAAGGCTTTTTGGGCGAATTAAATGAGTTTAATTCGCGACCGGTTCGGGTTGGTTTGGCCGGCCAAAGGAGGTGCTAACCCTCCTTGTGGTGGCCGGCCATTAAAGGAGATTAAACCAATTTAATTGGTTTAATTAATAAAATAAATCTAGCGCGGTTTATTTTATAAATTATGGATAAATAAATTTGTATAAAGAAAATTTATATAAATAAATTTGTAGAAATTTATTCTTTTTATGGAAGTTAAAATAATCCATGAATTGGTTTATTTTAATTTTATAAAATCAATTATGAATTGATTTTATCATAATAAGAAAGTTTATAAATTTCTTATAAAAATTTATTCCATAATTTAAAGAGAGAAAAGAATAAGTTTTATTATAAATTGGTTTATAATAAAGACTTGGTTTAAACGGAATAATTAGTTAAGAAAATTTATAGGATAAATTTCTTATAACTAATTCCGTTTAGAGAGAGACTTAGCAAAGAGTTGCTACTATATAAAGGAACCAAAGGCTAGCCCTTTAGATAAATCAATTAATCAAGAGATTAATTAGAGCTCTCCCTCTCTCTCTTTTATTCTCTTCTCTCCTCATCTTCTTCTCCTTCACATTAGGGCCGGCGCCCCATCCTTGTGGATTAGGGCCGGCGCACACAACCATCATCCAAGGGAGTTGGCGTGAGCTTTCAAGGAGAAGGAGAACCCGAACACGAAGAAGAAGAAGCAGATAGCGACTCCTCTCTTCTCGGAATTCGATTTCGTTACTTCGTTGGTTAGTTTTCCTAATTTTTCTCTTGTCCTTCTAGTTGTGCCTTCCGAGAATCTAGTAGTTCTCGTCGGCACAAAACTCGTGACTTTGTGAAGTCATCCCGAAGAGAACTCGGCGTGGACGCGAATAGAGGCGGAGCTTCCAAGGGACGCTACGGTTGGATCTCGTCCCTTACTTCGAGTTACGAGAGGTACTTAGTAAATTTGTTTACTATTCCGCAATGTTTTATTTTATGATTATGTCAACACACCATAAGATTGCATGCTAGATACGAAGTTAAAATAATTTAGGAAATTATTTTATGCAAACTCTTCCGCTGCACGTAAAAATTTTAAATTTTACGAACTCGTATCCTTGTCGACATGCACCCGGTCCCAACAAGGGCGCCCTGGCTGCTGAGGGCGCCCTGGCTACTGAGGGCGCCCCGGCCAGTGGTCAGCCGAAGCTCCTTTTTGCTTCATTTGTTTCATGTTCACCTTGGGGGCGCCCTGGACACTCAGGGCGCCCTTCTCAGCTCTGCCTCACTCCTTTGAGGCTCTCTGAGCTGCAGACACACGTTCCTTTGGTCCTGCATCCAGGGTTAGTTCGAAAACAATATAAAGCAGTAAGTTGTTAGTTTTATACAGTCTTAGCTGTCTTGGTTCTGACTTTGGGCCTTCCAAATAGAGCCCTAGGTCGAACCGACGCCTACTGTTCCCTCGACGAGGAACGCGTCCTCACCTACTCCTCTCGGGAGAATGTACCTGATGCCAACCGTTCCTCTGGTTGGACTTTTGCCTCGCGGTCCTTCGCCAGGTCTTGTATGCCGAGCTGTCCTTTGCCCGGTGCCTAGCATTCCTTCGCTAGGGCTTTAGTCCCAAGCTGTCATTCGCTTGGCGCCTTGCAGTTCTTCGCTAGGGCTTTTTACTCTGGCATTCCTTCGCCAGTGCCTAGCAGTCCTTCGCTAGGGCTGTTTACTCTGGCATTCCTTCACCAGTGCCTAGCAGTCCTTCGCTAGGGCTTTTTATTCTGCACACTCAAGTGACATGTTTAGATAACAAGTAAGACTTAACTCTTGAACCCTGTTGCCATTATCAAAACACAGGTTTGACTTTGGTGCTTTCTGCACCAACAAATGCATGATAAATCTCAGGATCGTATGTTATTGCTTCTAGATTTTTGATATCAAACTGGGGTTTGGATTTAAACGTTAAGACTACGAAAAGAAATGACAAAGCAGGTATGAAATCTAGTCCCAATTAAGGAAAGACAGTGCAGGTAAGGAAATCTAATTTAACCTAAACTATACTTACAGAAAAAAGAAAAGGCAACATGAAAGAAGCATTCAAGAAATAGGGCATCAATGAAACTTAACCTAATCTTACCTAATTGCATACTTAAACATAAGAGAAACTTGAAACATTCAATTAATAAAATGTAGCAAGAATCTAAACTGAGAAATTACAAAACTAAAGTAAAACAATTGGTTGGGGCATTTCATCGAACAAGTGATAAGCATGAATCAAAATGAGCCAAATGCAAGCAACATTAAACATAGGAGATAAAGATTGATTACAAGCATTCAACAATCCACAAACATCAAACTCTAAGAACATTCAACAAGCAAAAGAACTGAGTTGCGGATGGCAAATAGAAGGAGCCCATTCGGCTATGATGAAGTGCTGCTGAATCTGAAGAACTGCTGCCGGAAATTAGAACAAGGAAGAAGCTTCAGATGGGCTGATCTCCAGCTGTGATGGGAAGAGTAAACTGCGAAGGAATGCTGTCTAGAAGATGAACTCTGCTGGGAAGGAACTTCTGAGAAGATGAAGCTGCTGAAAAGAAACTGCTATGAACGAAATAAGCTGTGACAAGCTACTGTCGGAAATGAGGAATTGCGGTAAAGAAAAGCAATGAAGGAATTGCGGTAAAGAAAAACTATGAAGGAATTGCTATAAAGAAATTGATCTCTGCCGGCTACTGGATCTGAAGAACGGTGGCAATAAATCTGCTGGAAAATGGATCGCCGGCGGTGAAGATCGTCTAGGGCTCGGCGGCGATGAAAATGGATGAAACTCCTCTTCGAACCCGAAAGAAGATGTGGAGTGGAGGTCGGAAGACCGGCCGGCGGCTGTGGAGAAGCGGACCGCCGGCGGTGATGGTGGAGAAGATCTAATCGCCTCGACGCCCCTCTCCCAGAAGATGATCCAACCCCCGATCTGTGTGTCGCCTCCTTTTGTTTGTGCCCGTCCGTCCGCGCGTGGGTTCAACCCATGGAGAAGAGGTCAAACTCAGTCCAGGTTGTGGTTTGGTCCGGTCAGCCAAGCCAAAGTCCAGCAGTTGAGTTCAGCCAGCCAATCTTTAATTCCTTAGCAACGGACAACTGAGATCGATTCGGCTTCATCCAACGGTCGGATCTCTTCATATCTGAACCAAACTCCACAAATCCCAATCAATGGTCATGATCTACCTGTCCCCAGCTCGGATTAACCAGATCAGTGGCGAATGGTCCAGATCTTCCTTTTCTTGAATGGATGGTCTAGAATATCTTGAGCTTGATCCAACGGTCAGATTACTTCTGATTTGGCTGAAATTTTCAGATCTTGATCTATGGTCATGAGTGATTCTATCCTGAACTCGGATTGACCAGAAGTTGACCGACGGCTCAGATCTAGCCGTTCTCTGGAATGGACGGCTCCTATTAATCCGATGCTTGATCCCTTTGATATGGATCCACTGCTAACTCAAGTCTGACCCGATTTGATCTAGGTCCATGATCATTTGAAGCCTACAAAATGATATTCAAATTTAGTGCCAAAAATATCCCACATATACAAAGATTTGAATTAAAAGCAAAAATAAAGGAAATACATGAACCCTAATACACTTGCAAACTTAAGCATATAAAATGTGGATCAAACATGGATTTTAGAGCCTAAAATAATCAACAAAAATGGTGGTTATCAACTCCCCTACACTTATTCTTGGGCGTCTCGCACAAGTCAACTAGTAAACTAAGGATGTATCCCCCTAGATTATTCTCAATCATAGTTAGAAACAATTGAAAGAAAATTACCTAGGGTTGTCAATTCTCAAAAATCTAAGCTCAATGGACTAGAGACTTGTCCTTAAATCAACAACTTAGCATACTTCATCCATCATGACTCATTGAGATGAATTTTACAAAATCCTTGCAAGGGAAGTTCTAAAGTGGCTCTCTTCCTAAGTTCTACATTTTTGATGAAAAGTGGAGCTCTCTCCAACACAACCATGGTTCTTGTACTACCATAGGCTTGCTAATTATCTACTCTCCACCATTATTCATGAATTGGATCCACACCTACAAAAGCTTATTCAAACAAGTTAAAGAAGATATATTCAATGATAGAGATGAAATAGAAAATTGAGAGACTTGATACTTATGACTCACGATAAAGAAAATAAAGAATATGATATGACAAAAAGATATGACAAAGCAAAGAAAATAATATGAGAAGGAAACATGGAGAAGAAATATAGCATGATAAGAAAATATGGAAAAAGTTAGGGAAAGTGGAAAACTTGGACACTAAAAAATGTATCCCAATGCACTTTGCCCATTTCTTTAGAGTTATCTTGCATGTATCATGGTTGTGGTGGAGTAGGAATTGAAGAACTGCGAAAATTCAGTGTGCCAATTATTTTCCAGCTGTTTTTTTTAACAGCTCACACTTTTTTTTCACTTGGCACATTTTTGCTTCTAATGATAGTATGCTTGCATCCTCCCCCACACTTAAACTTTTGTCCGTCTCGGGCAAACTAACATTAAGAAACATTAAGGTATCCAAATCCATGCAAGATATTATGATGAACATGAAAAAGAGGGAAAGGAAATATGATATAAGAGTGTATCAACAAGGAAATTGCAAAAATGATATAAGAAAAGAAACAAAGTGATTTACCTCTATAAATGTGGTCCAATCATAGAAATATAGCTTTGAAAGAACCTAAGCAAGTTCTAGAGTACAATCACATGTGTGTATCACAAAAATTTGGCCAATTCCTCACTAGGTAAAAAGAATTCATCTCAACTCATCAATTCAGAATCCAATACTAAGAAGTACTCAAGCAACCAAGAATTTTCATCCAATGGCTTAAATCCTAAGTTTTGACAACTAAATTTAATTTACTTTCAAAGGACTCTAAAACGATATAAGAAAATCTAGATGGATACATTTATTCCTAATCATGCAAGAAGTAAAATGCCAAAAGGAATAAAATGATATCTACAATGACTTTTATGCATTCTACTCTACTCAAACATTTATTAGCAAGAACATCACTCAACAAGAAACATTTATTGCATTGACAACTATAAAATGATATTTACAATGACGTAAGAGTGTAAGAAAGTTAAATACTCCCCTTCAAATTGGGTAAAGAGCACGGAGCATTGATGGACCCAAAATGACTGTCACGAATGTGGGCCTCAAATTTAAATGTATATGAAATGCTGGAAACCCTTTTTGCAATCAAAGAAGAAAAGCGTAGTAAAGGGGCCACAGGTCGTATTTTTCCAAGGGCTAGTTCAAGTCGTGTGATTCGAGCTTGTGTTTATGTGTCGTCAAGAGTTTTTGAGTTTCAAATAAAATCTGGGTTTTGTTTTCAATTATAAAGGAAAACTCACAAGAGAAGGAAAACACGTAACTAATGAATTTGACAAAACAAGAGCAACTAATAAACTCAACTAATTCTGCATTTCTTTGACTAATGCAAGTAACTGAATTCAGAAATGAATTTGATAACCAAAACAATTCAAATGCTAAGAAAATTGAACCAACAAAAATGGCTGAATTTGGATTGAAACTAAGGCAAGAGCTTTAAACCGAATTGCAGCAATATCACTTGATTCTTATGCAGAATTTAAAACCTAGATGCAGTAGCTAGCTGTACCCAAAACAAACTGATTACAAGCTCAATGGCACACTAAAACTTGCACTTAACTTGATGCCAAACTCTGCCTAAAGTATACTTGATACACAGATCAGAATTTACCCACTTGATACTTCAAGTTGAGAAGACTATTGTGCCAAAGATATCCTAATTTGCTTCGACTGTAATCTGACAAATACGAAATGCTATATGATCAATTCTGTATGGGAAACAAAGCTACTAGGGACATGATCTCCTGGATAAATGCAGCAATGAAGCAAGTCTGAAAATTTCTAATGCAAGGATGCAGTTTGAATACAGAAATGAAATTCAGCAGATTAAGAATTCGAACTAAATGCAATAATGAAACAAAGCAGTTAAAATGAAGCAAAAGACTTTATAAGAAATGGATGCAGAATAATCTGAATGCAGCTCAAAATTCTGTATCTAAAGGATGCACAAACTAACTCAATTGAAACCAATTTTCAGAGCTTAAGCTAATGTGCAGAAATTACTGTCTGCAGAAATTTAAAGGGGAAACTGAGTGCTGGAATTAACAAAACAAATTGCTCAACTCACCACCGATACATCAGATGAGATTTAAAAGATAAAGGTTCACTAGTACACCACTCAAAACTGCAGTTAAACTTACAAATTACAGTGTTGATACGCAGGGGCAGAGAATGGAATTCTGATGTGCAACAACTCAGCTGAACATAAATTCAGAAATGAAAGTGAATGCTAATCAAACTCAGATCGAATGCACAAGCTAACCAAATCTTGTCTTCAACCTCAGGAATTAAAACTGAACATGAATTGAATTTGGAATAAACTGAAAGAAATTCAGAATTGAAACTACCTTGGCAGTAACAAAACTGATATGCAGCTAAAGTAAATCTGATACGCAAGCAGTGAAAGGAGAATTAAATTGAAATTGCAAACTATTGTGCATTAACAAACTCGCTAACTAATCTATGTGCAGTATAGAACCTAATTAAAGCTGGAAAAATTTAGAAGATGAAACTAAATTGCTGATACAAAATTCAGAAACAAACACTGCAGAATTCGAACATTTCAGCTAATTGCAATGGAATTTAACTAAACAAAGCCTCAATCCCTCATCTCAGCTCACGAATCCTTGCTGTCACTCAAGGATTAGCCTCGAATTGAGAATGAAATGATCCATACAAGAAAACGATTCATCTGATGCAAATTACAGAAACGAAATGGCACAAATGAAATTGCAGCTAAGAAACGAAATTAAGCTAAGAAATCAATCCGAATCCTTGCTGTCACTCAAGGATGAGCTCGAGTTGAAGTGGTCACGCCTCTAGATCAAGAACTCGCTGAAGAACGCTGAAGAAACGAAGAAAAACCGAGCTGCGGCGAAGAAGACGCGACCCCCAGATCTGCCGAGGGAATTTTCAATTTAAACTTAACCCATTTAATTTGAACGGCTAAGATTAATCCCGCTTCATCCAACGGTGGATCCTCGTCCGATTTGATTCAAAATTTCCAGATCTTGATCAGAAGTCAGGATCATCCTCGGGGTAGCTCGGATCTGCCAGATCTATAGCGGATGGCTCAGATCAAGCTGATGTTCGAAATGGATGGTCTAGATCACTCTGATCGTGATCCAACGGCTATATGATCTCCGATTGGGCTGAAACTCTCAGATCTTGATCTGATCACTCGATTAGACTTAACCCCAGCTCGGATCTATCAGAAGTTCTCCGATGGTCTAGATCTAACCGTTCTTGCATCGGACGGTCCAAATGAGTCGAAGCTTGATTCCTTTGATCTGGTCCACTTTTGACTCAACTTCGACCCAACATAACCTAGGTCATGATCCCTCCAAGCCTACAAAAGTTGATCAAAAATTTAGTGACAAAACAACTCAAATATAACAAGATTTACATTTAGGTCCAAAAAGGGTATAAATTCTAAAACCTAGGCAAATCCACAATTACACAAGTAAAATATGGGTCAAACACAGATTTAAACATATAAAATGATCAACAAAATGACACTTATCAAGCATCCATCTTGGGAGAATTATCCTCAAGTAGTCAATCTCGTAGTGCACGGATTTCTCCCTTGACAATTTAGCACAAGCATCTTCGTGGGGTAGATAATTAAAAATCAAAGTGAACTCTACCCCTCCCACTGCATGCCCCCTAGAAGTCCTTCCGGGAGGTTGTAGGCTATTAAGTTTCAGTACCCATTCTAGAAGCCTTCGAGAACTTGCAAAACCATGTAATACCTCTCTCAAGCGTGCAGGGTAAGAAAGAAGTATAATACCATCAATCTCTATATAAAAAGAATCGAGGTATGCATCAAATCCAATGAAATCTATCTTGGGTACCTCTATTAGTTTTTCACCGTCAATATCTGCATAAGATGTGTCCAGTAATTCATCAGAACAAATAACATCAACACTAGGTACCTCAATGGAATTTTCACAATCAATTTCTAAATAAGATGTAGCAAGACATGCATCACAACTAATAAAATCAACCATGGGTACCTCCATGAGTTTTTCACACTCAACTTTAGCATAAGATATAGCAAGAGATTCATCACAATAAACAACATCAATTTCAGGCCCTTCTAAAAAATTTCTGCAATCCATATCTACAAAAGATGTATCGGGTAATTCACCACATTCAACAAAATCAATTTTAGGTGCCTCTACGAATTTTTCACAATCAGCATTTACATGAGATGTATCAAGAAATATTTCACAGCCAATAAAATCAATCTCGGGTACCTCCATAAGTTTTTCACACTCAACTTCAGCATAAGATATAGTAAGAGATTCATCACAATAAACAACATCAATTTCAGGCACCTCTAAGAATTTTTCACAATTAAATTCTACAAAAGATGTATCACAACATGCTTCACATTTCACAAATTCAACACTAGGTACCTCTATGAATTTTTCACAATCAAATTCTATAAAAGATGTATCCATAACTGTAGCACAAACAATAAAATCATTTTGAGGTACATCTATTGATTTTTCCAAAGACATAAGAGGAATACTTACCTGATCGTGCTGCAAAATACCTGGAGATTCTACAAGAATAGATGTAACTGTGGTCCCTTCCTGGTCAAGTACATGCTCCACTTCAGGTTCAGGTTTTGGTGGACACTCAACTGAAACAGGTGATTCTTGGGTTCTTGCTTCCACCATGCAAGTCCCTACACTTTCATATTGTTCCTCTGAATCTTCTAATGTATCAGTCAATGGTGGTCCCTGGGGCTCAGTGCAATCCCCTACACCTATTAAATCATCTCCAACACATGCTTCCTCAACCATTCCTGCAACAACCAAATTAGAAAAATTAGGATCATTAACAACTATATCATCACAAAATAAAAGTATCGAGTGATCCTGTAAAGTTTCCGATTCGAATTCAAGGTTGTCACAAGCTTGACTGTCAATCTCCTCCAATGCCTCTGTCTCTACTGCATATTCAACCTTATCTGAGCTAAAATCTCCTCCTACTATGTCAAGTGAAACATCATCAGCAATACACTCTGCCTCGACAACTTCATCTGATATATCCATGCTAATGCTAAGAGGATCCTCTCCATGCCCCTCAAAATTGAAAGTAGCTTGAGAAGATAATTGTCCTGATCTTTGGGCTCGTATTTACTGCATTTGATTAACCAATTGTTCAAGGCGTCTTTCAATGCTTTGAAGATATTGTAGCTCAAAATCATAATTAGGCGGTGAATTCTGAGAATAGGGCTGTTGGGGCTGATTGAATTGTTGATTTGGTTGTGAAAATTGCTGAAAAATTGGCTGGGAGCTTGGTTGAAATTCTTGAAAATTATGGTTCTGAGAACTCTGATCCTAGAATTGAAAACTCTGACATGGAGGCTGAAAATTCTGATCGTGTGGTGGAAAATATTGCTGCGAAGGTTGAAATCCATTCTGATTTTGATATTGGAGAGTCTGAGATGGTTGGAACCCCTGCTGAAAATTCTGACTTGGTTGAAAGGATAGCTGAACTTGCTGAAATTGTTGCTGAAATTGATTATTTGGGTGCTGAAAATTCTGGGAAGGCGGCTGTAAATTATCATAGAGCTGTGAATGTTGTTGGAAACCTTGACAAATTTGCTGGTTTTGCTGAAATGGTTGAAAATTTTGTTGAAAATTTAGATTGTACCCTTGCTGAAAATTCTGAAATGGTGGTTGAAACTGCTGTGGTTGATTGAAATGTTGGTACTGCTGCAAATCTGAATAGGGCTGCTGAAATCGTTGAAAAGGCTAACATTGTGGCTGCCCTTGCTGAAATTGATAACTTGGTTGTTGAAAATTTGATTGGGACTGCTGAAAATATTGGTTCTGCTGAGTTGAAAACATTTTTGAACTGGCAGTCATGTCACAAAACAAACAAAATGACAGCAACCGTACACAAAAAATAAAGCAATCAATAATAGAATCAAAAGATATAATTATCAAACACCACTACATTCCCCGGCAACGGCGCCAAATTTGATAACCGTTTTTGTCGTGTTACGGTTTCAAATACAATTTAAGTATCGAACTCCTCTAAACTAATGTAGCATAGAGTAACTCGAGTCGTCTCCCAACGAATGTAGTTAATGCATGATAAATCTCAGGATCGTATGTTATTGCTTCTGGATTTTTGATATCAAACTGGGGTTTGGATTTGAACGTTAAGACTACGAAAAGAAATGACAAAGCAGGTATGAAATCTAGTCCTAATTAAGGAAAGATAGTGCAGGTAAGGAAATCTAATTTAACCTAAACTATACTTGCAGAAAAGAGAAAAGGCAACATGAAAGAAGCATTCAAGAAATAGGGCATCAATGAAACTTAACCTAATCTTACCTAATTGCATACTTAAACATAAGAGAAACTTGAAACATTCAATTAATAAAACGTAGCAAGAATCTAAACTGAGAAATTACAAAACTAAAGTAAAACAATTGGTTGGGGCATTTCATCGAACAAGTGATAAGCATGAATCAAAATGAGCCAAATGCAAGCAACATTAAACATAGGAGATAAAGATTGATTACAAGCATTCAACAATCCACAAACATCAAACTCTAAGAACATTCAACAAGCAAAAGAATTGAGTTGCGGATGGCAAATAGAAGGAGCCCATTCGGCTGTGATGAAGTGCTGCTGAATCTGAAGAACTACTGCCGGAAATTAGAACAAGGAAGAAGCTTCGGATGGGCTGATCTCCGGCTGTGATGGGAAGAGTAAACTGCGAAGGAATGCTGTCTAGAAGATGAACTCTGCTGGGAAGGAACTTCTGAGAAGATGAAGCTGCTGAAAAGAAACTGCTATGAACGAAATAAGCTGTGATAAGCTACTGCCGGAAATGAGGAATTGTGGTAAAGAAAAGCAATGAAGGAATTGCGGTAAAGATAAACTATGAAGGAATTGCTGTAAAAAAATTGATCTCTGCCGGCTACTGGATCTAAAGAACGGTGGCAATAAATCTGCTGGAAAATGGATCGCCGGCGGTGAAGATCGTCTAGGGCTCGGCGGCGATGAAAATGGATGAAACTCCTCTTCGAACCCGAAAGAAGATGTGGAGTGGAGGTCGGAAGACCGGCCGGCGGCTGTGGAGAAGCGGACTGCCGGCGGTGATGGTGGAGAAGATCTGATCGCCTCGACGCCCCTCTCCCAGAAGATGATCCAACCCCCGATCTATGTGTCGCCTCCTTTTGTTTGTGCCCGTCCGTCCGCGCGTGGGTTCAACCCATGGAGAAGAAGTCAAACTCAGTCCAGGTTATGGTTTGGTCCGGTCAGCCAAGCCAAAGTCCAGCAGTTGAGTTCAGCCAGCCAATCTTTAATTCATTAGCAACGGACGATTGAGATCGATTTGACTTCATCCAACGGTCGGATCTCTTCAGATCTGAACCAAACTCCACAGATCCCAATCAATGGTCATGATCTACCTGTCCCCAGCTCGGATTAACCCGATCAGTGGCGGATGGTCCAGATCTTCCTTTTCTTGAATGGATGGTCTAGAATATCTTGAGCTTGATCCAACGGTCAGATTACTTCTGATTTGGCAGAAATTTTCAGATCTTGATCTATGGTCATGAGTGATTCTATCTTGAACTCGGATTGACCAGAAGTTGACCGACGGCTCAGATCTAGCCATTCTCTGGAATGGACGACTCTTATTAATCCGATGCTTGATCCCTTTGATCTGGATCCACTGCTAACTCAAGTCTGACCCGATTTGATCTAGGTCCATGATCATTTGAAGCCTACAAAATGATATTCAAATTTAGTGCCAAAAATATCCCACATATACAAAGATTTGAATTAAAAGCAAAAATAAAGGAAATACATGAACCCTAATACAATTGCAAACTTAAGCATATAAAATGTGGATCAAACATGGATTTTAGAGCCTAAAATAATTAACAAAAATGGCGGTTATCAACGGCGCTCTGCTTGTGCGCACCGGAGAAGAAGAAGGGAAAGAGAAGAAGTCGGAGAGCGACGACGCTCGCTAGGAACCGCTGCAGCAACGGGGCAGAGACGATCGAGAAAGGGCTCTGTGGAACTGTCGGCGTCGGTTGAAGCCGAGAGGGGAGGAAGTTTTAGGGCTTTATAAGGTTTTTGGACTTTTGCAAAAAGGTCCCTCTTGTTTGGTTAATCACATCAAGGCCCCTAAGATTCGAATTTTTCATTTAGCCCCTAAAAAAACTCAGTATCTAACAACTTGAGTGCTTCGAGTGACCAATATATAAAGGAGTTTGAGCCGTGGGTTCAAAACATCACTTTCATCATCCTAGTACTTGTAGGACCGGTGCCGTCGATAGAGGGGGGGGTGAATATCGACCTTGAAAATCTTTCATGGAAATCTCGTAATACTTTCGTTCTAGACTCAGAGTATTAGTAGCGCAGCGGAAAATAAATAGAACGAAAAGAAACAAGACAGTGACACAGCGGATTTTTACTTGGTTCCCGACCCCCCAGGGTCAGTACATCCAAGGCCTATGCACGGGAACACCCGTCCACTATTGGTCTCCTTTCCGGACTTTCCGGAGGCGGAGAAACCCGACTTACAGTGCAGAATTACAAGCAATAATATAGAAATTTAAGTACAATAATTAAAAAGCAAACCAACGAGAAAAAGTATGAAGCTCGGCCGATCTGGACCTCCGAAGTGCCGCGCACCTCCTCCTGGAGCTCCCGGTCGTAGAGCCTCGTTTCTAGCGCGTTGTCGTCGGTCGGAATGATCAGAACAGTACTTGGAAGTCGTGTCTGAAGCTGTGGGGTCGAAGCCCCTTATATAGGCCTCCTGGGGGCGCCCCGGACGCTGGGGGTGCCCCGGAAGACTCGGTCAAACCTTATCCTTGCGCCTACCTCGCCGCAGGGGATAAGATCTTTGACCAGGGCACCCCGGATGCTCCGGGCGCCCCCGTGGAGCCTTATCCTGTGTTTTGGCTTCGAAACAGCAAAACAGCTACTAATCCGGGCGCCCCGGACGCTCAGGGCGCCCCGGTTGACACTTGTTTTGACTGCATCACGAAACTGCATGTTCTAGTACTGCCTGGGGTGCCCCCCTTGCTGGGGGCGCCCTGGCTGCATGGGGGCGCCCCCCTTGTTGGGGGCGCCCCCCTTAAAGCCTGCACACCATGTATTTTAGCTAGTTTACCTGCTTTGTTTCTGGTTCTTGATACCTGCAAGATACACAAACACAAAACATAGATACATATCATGTTAGCCTTAAGGACTTGGTTCGGACTTCGGATTCGCACGAAACCCTAGGTCGAACCGGCACGAGTTCCTATCCCCGAGAACTCGCCCTTCACCTACTCCTTTCAGGAGACGGTTGCCACCCAGTCCTTCGGATGGACTTTTGCTTAGCCTCCGATTACTCCGGATCTCGAGACGCCCGAACCCCGACCCGTCTCTACTCCTGTCCTTAGTCATCGCTCAGCTAAGTTGCTCAGTCCCTTGGACCAAGACTTCATTACCTAGCAATCCTTCGCCAGGTACCTAGCAGTCCTTCGCCAGGTCTTCATTCCCTAGCAGCCCTTTGCTAGGTGCCTAGCAGCCCTTCGCTAGGTCTTCTATGCCTAGTAGTCCTTCACTAGGTGCCTAGCAGCCCTTCGCTAGGTTTTCTATGCCTAGTAGTCCTTCACTAGGTGCCTAGCAGCCCTTCGCTAGGTCTTAGGGTTACGATACCTAGCAGCCCGTCGCTAGGTGCCTAACAGCCCTTCGTTAGGTCTTGGGGTTACGATACCTAGCAGCCCGTCGCTAGGTGCCTAACAGCCCTTCGTTAGGTCTTGGGGTTATGATACCTAGCAGCCCTTCGCTAGGTGCCTAACAGCCCTTCGTTAGGTCTTGGAGTTACGATACCTAGCAGCCCTTCGCTAGGTGCCTAACAGCCCTTCGTTAGGTCTTAGGGTTTCGATGCCTAGATTAACTAGGACTTTTCTTCAGCTTAGGTCACTTCTCTCTTACTCCCCTTTGTCTGTTCAATATATCACTGACTTAAGTGTATTGTCAAACATTAAAACACTTAAAGAGGAATACCATTGATGCAACTTGCACCAACAATCTCCCCCTTTTTGATGTTTGACAATAACTTAAGTTAGATTGGTTTAAAGGGGCTAAATCACTATCCTTGGAAAAAATGAAAAAAGTTTTGAAACTACATTTTTGATCTTTGGGAGAAAATTTTTCTAACTTAAGCACACCTCTCCCCCTTTGTCATACATCAAAAATAATACTTGCACCAATAATGAGAGTATTTTTGAAGAGGTGTCAGCAGTTTTGAAAAATGATCTTTGAGGCATGCAACTACTTTTGAAAAATAATAGAGTCAGCAGTTTTTGAAAAATAATAAGTAATTTTTGAAAAATATAAGTACCTTTGAAAAATATATATATATATATTTTTTTAATTAAGTACTTTTGAAAGAATATTAGGCTTTGAAAGACATAAGTACTTTTGAAAACATAATATTTGACTTTACTTGGATTATTTTTCAGTCTGACACCATCCTGGGAAACCTTGTTGACTACAAGGACATTTCCTAAGTGTCCTGAAAGTTTTCCAACCCAAGTAAACATTATAAAAAATTTCATAAGTCACAGAATGTAAGTTAATTTTGAAAAGTATAAGAATTTTAAAGTTATAATACTTGATTCGGTTTATCTTCCAGTCTGACACAATCATAGGAAACTTTGTTGACTACAAGGACATTTTCCTAAGTGTCCTGGAGGATTTTTCAAACTCAAGGTATTATTTCAAATTGATCAAAATCAGATGAATTTTTGAAAATACTAGTATATATTTTTTTTGAAAATTGAATTTTTGAAAATACTAGTATATTTTTTTTTTGAAAATTGACACTATTTTGAAAGAATACTTATATTTTCAACAGGATTTGAAAATACCGCGCATGAAAACATTTAAAATTTTCAATAATTCTTTTAATTTGACCTCCCCCTAAATTTGACCTAGTCCTGGGAAGCTTATTGACCACAAGTACTCTTCCTCTAAGTCTTAAGGGTTGATTCAAATTAAGGAAATAATTTCAAAACAATTAATTAAACAAAATTGTTTCAGAAGTTTGATTTAGACTCCCCCTAAATCTGACACGTCCTAGGAGTCCATGTAGATTATGAAGTGGACTTTCCTCTGTGTCTTTAGGGTTTATCAAAATCAAACAAGACAGGTAAATTTTACAACATAAATCTCCTTTTTTTCGAAAAACACATGTGATAACGATTTAAAGCACAATTTTCGAAAAGTATTTTCAAATAATAGTAATTTTTAAAAAAATAATGAAAAGTACTTCCCCTGTACCTGATACCGTTTGACTCTATCTAAGTGCCTTAAGGAACTTTAGTGTTGTCCTAAGAGGCTTGTGTCTAATTGAGTGAGTCAAACAAATTTTTGAAAAGATATATTTTTGGAAAATGTATAATATATATAATCAAACAAACAAGCATGAATTCCATAAAAACATCATTATGTTGAAGCACTATTTTAAAAATATATTTTTATGAAAATATTCTAATAATTTTGAAAAACAATTTTGAAAAATATTTTTCAATTCATTAGTCCTTAACATCTCACCCATTTTAGATGTATCAATACAACAAGCATAGTTGCCTTATAGGTGTATTGTGAGATGCTTGATTTATTTTTCTTAATTTATTAACTCTAAGAATTAATTGAAGCTTGTGTTAGATTTGAATTTAACAAAGAATAATTTGAATTTTAAATTCAAAAATTGGCTTCCAGGTCTTGGCAAGGCACTAGGCCTTCTTTGGCCGTAGCCTTATGGGATCATCCACCCTTTCCTTGACAAAGCCGTTTAATGAAGTTTCATTTTCAAAATTAATCTTTGAAAAAGTTCTGGTCTAACTAGTTTGGGTTTTGGATCGGTAGCTTCGATTAGTTTCACCAGTCTAAAGAGATCAAGTATACTTGATCTTATTAGAATTGACTTCCCTAACGTACTATCATCTCACCGCCACCCAATACTAGGTTGATCAAGTTTCAATTATTCTTTTTCCTATAGCCGTTCTAATATATGTATAAAATTTAAATATGAATGACATGTCATATATTTTAAAAGAATAGCAAATGCATGTTATGGCAGTTGTGCATGAGTCAAACAAAAGTCAAATAATTTTATTTAAGTTTCTAAAATGTATCAAATTCCCGATTTGATACATGTCGTGTGAACCCGCGAATATGTCAACCCACTTTGACATATTTAATGTTATTAATTTTAATTATTACACTTTGGGTAAAATTTTATTTTAGTTTGAGTTTAAGTTATTTAAGATTTTAGTTGGATTCAGGTTAATTATGAATTAATTGAGGTTGAATTAATTAGAAATTAATTGATTAGGATTAAACTTAAATTAAGTGAAGTTTTAATTTGGATTCAACGTAATTTTACTTTGAATTTAATTTGAATTAAATTGATTTAATTAAGATTTAATTTAAGTTTAATTTGAATTTAATTGAATTATTTGAATTAATTCGAATTTAGTTGAATTTAATTGAATTATTTGAATTAATTTGAATTTAATTGAATTATTTGAATTAATTCGAATTTAATTGAATTATTTAAATTAATTCGAATTTAATTGAATTATTTGAATTAATTCGAATTTAATTGATATTTAATTTGAATTTAATTAATATTTAATTTGAATTTAATTAATATTTAATTTGAATTTAATTAATATTTAATTTGAATTTAATTTGAATTTAATTAATATTTAATTTGAATTTAATTAAGATTTAATTTGAATTTAATTAATATTTAATTTGAATTTAATTAATATTTAATTTGAATTTAATTAATATTTAATTTGAATTTAATTAATATTTAATTTGAATTTAATTAATATTTAATTTGAATTTAATTAATATTTAATTTGAATTTAATTAATATTTAATTTGAATTTAATTAATATTTAATTTGAATTTAATTAATATTTAATTTGAATTTAATTAATATTTAATTTGAATTTAATTAATATTTAATTTGAATTTTTTTTTTTTTTTTAATTAATATTTAATTTGAATTTAATTAATATTTAATTTGAATTTAATTAATATTTAATTTGAATTTAATTAATATTTAATTTGAATTTAATTAATATTTAATTTGAATTTTAATTAATATTTAATTTGAATTTAATTAATATTTAATTTGAATTTTAATTAATATTTAATTTGAATTTAATTAATATTTAATTTGAATTTAATTAATATTAATTTGAATTTAATTAATATTTAATTTGAATTTTAATTAATATTTAATTTGAATTTAATTAATATTTAATTTGAATTTTAATTAATATTTAATTTGAATTTTAATTAATATTTAATTTGAATTTAATTAATATTTAATTTGAATTTGAATTAATATTTAATTTGAATTTTAATTAATATTTAATTTGAATTTGAATTAATATTTAATTTGAATTTAATTAATATTTAATTTAATTTAATTTAATTTCGAATTAGGATTTAATTTAATTTAATTTAATTTCGAATTAGGATTTAATTTAATTTAATTTAATTTCGAATTAGTATTTAATTTAATTTTTTTTAAGGTTATAATGATTAATTAATAATTGTGGGTTTAAATTCATCATTTTCATTATTTCAAAAATTTTTTCTTCATCTTTATCTTTCTTTTCAAGTTTTTCTAATAATTTTGGTTTATTTGAATTTTTATAATTTTTATTGATTATGACTTTTATTTTAGAAAATTCTATCTCCTCCTCAAGATTAGATTTTTTAATATTCTCACAGTAGGTGGAGTAATTTGGGCCACTAAATAATGTTTTGTAATAATCTTTAATATTATTTATAATTAAATTATTATCTAGGAGAATTTTATCTTCAAAATTATCCTCAGATATATTTTCAATATTTTCAACATTAATCTCTAGATTATCTTTAAGATTTTCAGAATTAATTTCTGAATTAATCTTGAGATTTTCAGAATTACTTTCTGAATTATCCTTAAAATATTCAAATTTGAATTCGGATTTATCCTTAGGATTTTCAAATTTGAATCCCAAATTATCCTTAGGATTAATTTTGTCTGAATTAAGATTATCATAATTAATTTTATCAGATAAATTATCAGGATTAATTTTATCAGATAAATTATCAGAGTTAATTTTAGCAATTATTGAATTGATATTAATAATTAAATAGTTAATTTTGGATATCGTAATCATATCCATATTTTCTAATCCTTCATGCAAAATATTTAATCTACTATCCAGTAAATTTAATTTATCAGAAAAATTAACTGAATTATCTAAAGACAGTGCAGGAAATTGTAAAACTTTTGGAACGTAAATCTTACGTACCTTCGCCGGACACTTGTTTTTGTAATGTCCGTATTTCTTGCATTTGAAACATCTGATGTGATTTTTATCCCTCCGGCTTCCTGGCGCTGGTGCCTCCTTTGCTACCGGTGATGTAGACCGAATCATACGAGTAGGGCACTGATTTTTATAGTGCCCTCTCTCCCTGCACTTGAAACAAATAATATGCAATTTAAAACTGGACATTTTAAACTAAAAATACCTGATTCACCCCTGAGCTCCCCCTCAACTCCTGGCGTCGTTGCTCCGTCGGTGGTTAGTCCGGTGAAGAGCGGCTCGGCTCTGATACCACTTGTAGAACCGGTGCCGTCGATAGAGGGGGGGGGTGAATATCGACCTTGAAAATCTTTCGTGGAAATCTCGTAATACTTTCGTTCTAGACTCAGAGTATTAGTAGCGCAACGGAAAATAAATAGAACGAAAAGAAACAAGACAGTGACACAGCGGATTTTTACTTGGTTCCCGACCCCCCAGGGTCAGTATATCCAAGGCCTATGCACGGGAACACCCGTCCACTATTGGTCTCCTTTCCGGACTTTCCGGAGGCGGAGAAACCCGACTTACAGTGCAGAATTACAAGCAATAATATAGAAATTTAAGTACAGTAATTAAAAAGCAAACCAACGAGAAAAAGTATGAAGCTCGGCCGATCTGGACCTCCGAAGTGCCGCACACCTCCTCCTGGAGCCTCCCGGTCGTAGAGCCTCGTTTCTAGCATGTTGTCATCGGTCGGAATGATCAGAACAGTACTTGGAAGTCGTGTCTGAAGCTGTGGGGTCGAAGCCCCTTATATAGGCCTCCTGGGGGCGCCCCGGACGCTGGGGGCGCCCCGGACGCTGGGGGCGCCCCGGAAGACTCGGTCAAACCTTATCCTTGCGCCTACCTCACCGCAGGGGATAAGATCTTTGACCAGGGCGCCCCGGATGCTCCGGGCGCCCCCGTGGAGTCTTATCCTGTGTTCTGGCTTTGAAACAGCAAAACAGCTACTAATCCGGGCACCCCGGTTGACACTTGTTTTGACTGCATCACGAAACTGCATGTTCTGTACTTGCTGGGGGCGCCCCCCTTGCTGGGGGCGCCCCCCTTGCTGGGGGCGCCCCCCTTAAAGCCTGCACACCATGTATTTTAGCTAGTTTACCTGCTTTGTCTCTGGTTCTTGATACCTGCAAGATACACAAACACAAAGCATAGATACATATCATGTTAGCCTTAAGGACTTGGTTCGGACTTCGGATTCGCACGAAACCCTAGGTCGAACCGGCACGAGTTCCTATCCCCGAGAACTCGCCCTTCACCTACTCCTTTCAGGAGACGGTTGCCACCCAGTCCTTCGGATGGACTTTTGCTTAGCCTCCGATTACTCCGGATCTCGAGACGCCCGAACCCCGACCCGTCTCTACTCCTGTCCTTAGTCATCGCTCAGCTAAGTTGCTCAGTCCCTTGGACCAAGACTTCATTACCTAGCAATCCTTCGCCAGGTACCTAGCAGTCCTTCGCCAGGTCTTCATTCCCTAGCAGCCCTTTGCTAGGTGCCTAGCAGCCCTTCGCTAGGTCTTCTATGCCTAGTAGTCCTTCACTAGGTGCCTAGCAGCCCTTCGCTAGGTTTTCTATGCCTAGTAGTCCTTCACTAGGTGCCTAGCAGCCCTTCGCTAGGTCTTAGGGTTACGATACCTAGCAGCCCGTCGCTAGGTGCCTAACAGCCCTTCGTTAGGTCTTGGGGTTACGATACCTAGCAGCCCGTCGCTAGGTGCCTAACAGCCCTTCGTTAGGTCTTGGGGTTATGATACCTAGCAGCCCTTCGCTAGGTGCCTAACAGCCCTTCGTTAGGTCTTGGAGTTACGATACCTAGCAGCCCTTCGCTAGGTGCCTAACAGCCCTTCGTTAGGTCTTAGGGTTTCGATGCCTAGATTAACTAGGACTTTTCTTCAGCTTAGGTCACTTCTCTCTTACTCCCCTTTGTCTGTTCAATATATCACTGACTTAAGTGTATTGTCAAACATTAAAACACTTAAAGAGGAATACCATTGATGCAACTTGCACCAACAATCTCCCCCTTTTTGATGTTTGACAATAACTTAAGTTAGATTGGTTTAAAGGGGCTAAATCACTATCCTTGGAAAAAATGAAAAAAGTTTTGAAACTACATTTTTGATCTTTGGGAGAAAATTTTTCTAACTTAAGCACACCTCTCCCCCTTTGTCATACATCAAAAATAATACTTGCACCAATAATGAGAGTATTTTTGAAGAGGTGTCAGCAGTTTTGAAAAATGATCTTTGAGGCATGCAACTACTTTTGAAAAATAATAGAGTCAGCAGTTTTTGAAAAATAATAAGTAATTTTTGAAAAATATAAGTACCTTTGAAAAATATATATATATATATTTTTTTAATTAAGTACTTTTGAAAGAATATTAGGCTTTGAAAGACATAAGTACTTTTGAAAACATAATATTTGACTTTACTTGGATTATTTTTCAGTCTGACACCATCCTGGGAAACCTTGTTGACTACAAGGACATTTCCTAAGTGTCCTGAAAGTTTTCCAACCCAAGTAAACATTATAAAAAATTTCATAAGTCACAGAATGTAAGTTAATTTTGAAAAGTATAAGAATTTTAAAGTTATAATACTTGATTCGGTTTATCTTCCAGTCTGACACAATCATAGGAAACTTTGTTGACTACAAGGACATTTTCCTAAGTGTCCTGGAGGATTTTTCAAACTCAAGGTATTATTTCAAATTGATCAAAATCAGATGAATTTTTGAAAATACTAGTATATATTTTTTTGAAAATTGAATTTTTGAAAATACTAGTATATTTTTTTTTTGAAAATTGACACTATTTTGAAAGAATACTTATATTTTCAACAGGATTTGAAAATACCGCGCATGAAAACATTTGAAATTTTCAATAATTCTTTTAATTTGACCTCCCCCTAAATTTGACCTAGTCCTGGGAAGCTTATTGACCACAAGTACTCTTCCTCTAAGTCTTAAGGGTTGATTCAAATTAAGGAAATAATTTCAAAACAATTAATTAAACAAAATTGTTTCAGAAGTTTGATTTAGACTCCCCCTAAATCTGACACGTCCTAGGAGTCCATGTAGATTATGAAGTGGACTTTCCTCTGTGTCTTTAGGGTTTATCAAAATCAAACAAGACAGGTAAATTTTACAACATAAATCTCCTTTTTTTCGAAAAACACATGTGATAACGATTTAAAGCACAATTTTCGAAAAGTATTTTCAAATAATAGTAATTTTTAAAAAAATAATAAAAAGTACTTCCCCTGTACCTGATACCGTTTGACTCTATCTAAGTGCCTTAAGGAACTTTAGTGTTGTCCTAAGAGGCTTGTGTCTAATTGAGTGAGTCAAACAAATTTTTGAAAAGATATATTTTTGGAAAATGTATAATATATATAATCAAACAAACAAGCATGAATTCCATAAAAACATCATTATGTTGAAGCACTATTTTAAAAATATATTTTTATGAAAATATTCTAATAATTTTGAAAAACAATTTTGAAAAATATTTTTCAATTCATTAGTCCTTAACATCTCACCCATTTTAGATGTATCAATACAACAAGCATAGTTGCCTTATAGGTGTATTGTGAGATGCTTGATTTATTTTTCTTAATTTATTAACTCTAAGAATTAATTGAAGCTTGTGTTAGATTTGAATTTAACAAAGAATAATTTGAATTTTAAATTCAAAAATTGGCTTCCAGGTCTTGGCAAGGCACTAGGCCTTCTTTGGCCGTAGCCTTATGGGATCATCCACCCTTTCCTTGACAAAGCCGTTTAATGAAGTTTCATTTTCAAAATTAATCTTTGAAAAAGTTCTGGTCTAACTAGTTTGGGTTTTGGATCGGTAGCTTCGATTAGTTTCACCAGTCTAAAGAGATCAAGTATACTTGATCTTATTAGAATTGGCTTCCCTAACGTACTATCATCTCACCGCCACCCAATACTAGGTTGATCAAGTTTCAATTATTCTTTTTCCTATAGCCGTTCTAATATATGTATAAAATTTAAATATGAATGACATGTCATATATTTTAAAAGAATAGCAAATGCATGTTATGGCAGTTGTGCATGAGTCAAACAAAAGTCAAATAATTTTATTTAAGTTTCTAAAATGTATCAAATTCCCGATTTGATACATGTCGTGTGAACCCGCGAATATGTCAACCCACTTTGACATATTTAATGTTATTAATTTTAATTATTACACTTTGGGTAAAATTTTATTTTAGTTTGAGTTTAAGTTATTTAAGATTTTAGTTGGATTCAGGTTAATTATGAATTAATTGAGGTTGAATTAATTAGAAATTAATTGATTAGGATTAAACTTAAATTAAGTGAAGTTTTAATTTGGATTCAACGTAATTTTACTTTGAATTTAATTTGAATTAAATTGATTTAATTAAGATTTAATTTAAGTTTAATTTGAATTTAATTGAATTATTTGAATTAATTCGAATTTAGTTGAATTTAATTGAATTATTTGAATTAATTTGAATTTAATTGAATTATTTGAATTAATTCGAATTTAATTGAATTATTTAAATTAATTCGAATTTAATTGAATTATTTGAATTAATTTGAATTTAATTGATATTTAATTTGAATTTAATTAATATTTAATTTGAATTTAATTAATATTTAATTTGAATTTAATTAATATTTAATTTGAATTTAATTAATATTTAATTTGAATTTAATTAATATTTAATTTGAATTTAATTAATATTTAATTTGAATTTAATTAATATTTAATTTGAATTTAATTAATATTTAATTTGAATTTAATTAATATTTAATTTGAATTTAATTAATATTTAATTTGAATTTAATTAATATTTAATTTGAATTTTAATTATATTTAATTTGAATTTAATTAATATTTAATTTGAATTTAATTAATATTTAATTTGAATTTAATTAATATTTAATTTGAATTTAATTAATATTTAATTTGAATTTAATTAATATTTAATTTGAATTTAATTAATATTTAATTTGAATTTAATTAATATTTAATTTGAATTTAATTAATATTTAATTTGAATTTAATTAATATTTAATTTGAATTTATTAATATTAATTTGAATTTAATTAATATTTAATTTGAATTTTATTAATATTTAATTTGAATTTAATTAATATTTAATTTGAATTTAATTAATATTTAATTTGAATTTAATTAATATTTAATTTGAATTTAATTAATATTTAATTTGAATTTGAATTAATATTTAATTTGAATTTAATTAATATTTAATTTGAATTTAATTAATATTTAATTTAATTTAATTTAATTTCGAATTAGGATTTAATTTAATTTAATTTAATTTCGAATTAGGATTTAATTTAATTTAATTTAATTTCGAATTAGTATTTAATTTAATTTTTTTTAAGGTTATAATGATTAATTAATAATTGTGGGTTTAAATTCATCATTTTCATTATTTCAAAAAATTTTTCTTCATCTTTATCTTTCTTTTCAAGTTTTTCTAATAATTTTGATTTATTTGAATTTTTATAATTTTTATTGATTATGACTTTTATCTTAGAAAATTCTATCTCCTCCTCAAGATTAGATTTTTTAATATTCTCACAGTAGGTGGAGTAATTTGGGCCACTAAATAATGTTTTGTAATAATCTTTAATATTATTTATAATTAAATTATTATCTAGGAGAATTTTATCTTCAAAATTATCCTCAGATATATTTTCAATATTTTCAACATTAATCTCTAGATTATCTTTAAGATTTTCAGAATTAATTTCTGAATTAATCTTGAGATTTTCAGAATTACTTTCTGAATTATCCTTAAAATATTCAAATTTGAATTCGGATTTATCCTTAGGATTTTCAAATTTGAATCCCGAATTATCCTTAGGATTAATTTTGTCTGAATTAAGATTATCATAATTAATTTTATCAGATAAATTATCAGAATTAATTTTATCAGATAAATTATCAGGATTAATTTTATCAGATAAATTATCAGAGTTAATTTTAGCAATTATTGAATTGATATTAATAATTAAATAGTTAATTTTAGCAATTATTGAATCCATATTTTCTAATCCTTCATGCAAAATATTTAATCTACTATCTAGTAAATTTAATTTATCAGAAAAATTAACTGAATTATCTAAAGACAGTGCAGGAAATTGTAAAACTTTTGGAACGTAAATCTTACGTACCTTCGCCGGACACTTGTTTTTGTAATGTCCGTATTTCTTGCATTTGAAACATCTGATGTGATTTTTATCCCTCCGGCTTCCTGGCGCTGGTGCCTCCTTTGCTACCGGTGATGTAGACCGAATCATACGAGTAGGGCACTGATTTTTATAGTGCCCTCTCTCCCTGCACTTGAAACAAATAATATGCAATTTAAAACTGGACATTTTAAACTAAAAATACCTGATTCACCCCTGAGCTCCCCCTCAACTCCTGGCGTCGTTGCTCCGTCGGTGGTTAGTCCGGTGAAGAGCGGCTCGGCTCTGATACCACTTGTAGAACCGGTGCCGTCGATAGAGGGGGGGGGGGTGAATATCGACCTTGAAAATCTTTCGTGGAAATCTCGTAATACTTTCGTTCTAGACTCAGAGTATTAGTAGCGCAACGGAAAATAAATAGAACGAAAAGAAACAAGACAGTGACACAGCGGATTTTTACTTGGTTCCCGACCCCCCAGGGTCAGTACATCCAAGGCCTATGCACGGGAACACCCGTCCACTATTGGTCTCCTTTCCGGACTTTCCGGAGGCGGAGAAACCCGACTTACAGTGCAGAATTACAAGCAATAATATAGAAATTTAAGTACAGTAATTAAAAAGCAAACCAACGAGAAAAAGTATGAAGCTCGGCCGATCTGGACCTCCGAAGTGCCGCACACCTCCTCCTGGAGCCTCCCGGTCGTAGAGCCTCGTTTCTAGCATGTTGTCATCGGTCGGAATGATCAGAACAGTACTTGGAAGTCGTGTCTGAAGCTGTGGGGTCGAAGCCCCTTATATAGGCCTCCTGGGGGCGTCCCGGACGCTGGGGGCGCCCCGGACGCTGGGGGCGCCCCGGAAGACTCGGTCAAACCTTATCCTTGCGCCTACCTCACCGCAGGGGATAAGATCTTTGACCAGGGCGCCCCGGATGCTCCGGGCGCCCCCGTGGAGTCTTATCCTGTGTTCTGGCTTTGAAACAGCAAAACAGCTACTAATCCGGGCACCCCGGTTGACACTTGTTTTGACTGCATCACGAAACTGCATGTTCTGTACTTGCTGGGGGCGCCCCCCTTGCTGGGGGCGCCCCCCTTGCTGGGGGCGCCCCCCTTGCTGGGGGCGCCCCCCTTAAAGCCTGCACACCATGTATTTTAGCTAGTTTACCTGCTTTGTCTCTGGTTCTTGATACCTGCAAGATACACAAACACAAAGCATAGATACATATCATGTTAGCCTTAAGGACTTGGTTCGGACTTCGGATTCGCACGAAACCCTAGGTCGAACCGGCACGAGTTCCTATCCCCGAGAACTCGCCCTTCACCTACTCCTTTCAGGAGACGGTTGCCACCCAGTCCTTCGGATGGACTTTTGCTTAGCCTCCGATTACTCCGGATCTCGAGACGCCCGAACCCCGACCCGTCTCTACTCCTGTCCTTAGTCATCGCTCAGCTAAGTTGCTCAGTCCCTTGGACCAAGACTTCATTACCTAGCAATCCTTCGCCAGGTACCTAGCAGTCCTTCGCCAGGTCTTCATTCCCTAGCAGCCCTTCGCTAGGTGCCTAGCAGCCCTTTGCTTGGTCTTCTATGCCTAGTAGTCCTTCACTAGGTGCCTAGCAGCCCTTCGCTAGGTTTTCTATGCCTAGTAGTCCTTCACTAGGTGCCTAGCAGCCCTTCGCTAGGTCTTAGGGTTACGATACCTAGCAGCCCGTCGCTAGGTGCCTAACAGCCCTTCGTTAGGTCTTGGGGTTACGATACCTAGCAGCCCGTCGCTAGGTGCCTAACATCCCTTCGTTAGGTCTTGGGGTTACGATACCTAGCAGCCCTTCGCTAGGTGCCTAACAGCCCTTCGTTAGGTCTTGGAGTTACGATACCTAGCAGCCCTTCGCTAGGTGCCTAACAGCCCTTCGTTAGGTCTTAGGGTTTCGATGCCTAGATTAACTAGGACTTTTCTTCAACTTAGGTCACTTCTCTCTTACTCCCCCTTTGTCTGTTCAATATATCACTGACTTAAGTGTATTGTCAAACATTAAAACACTTAAAGAGGAATACCATTGATGCAACTTGCACCAACAGTACTCTCTGACTGCAAAAGAAAAGCGCTATAACGAAGCTCTATGACCAAGGAGACTCCAGGAAGAAGTGCGTTGTGCTTTGGATTTCCGGATTGGCTAGAATCTTTTTTTTTGATTTGCTTTTATTATTATAAACTGTACTTAATTTTCATTTACTTTTGCTTGTATCTCTCGAACTATAAGACGAGTTTTCTCCGTCTTCGGAAATTCCTAAAAGGAGACCATTAGTGGGCTCACGCCGAGTACATGAGCCTTGGACGTACTGACCATGGAGGTTGGGAATCAAGTAAATAAATTCTACGTGTCTACTGCTTTGTCGTTTTTACTTTTATTATTCCACTATGCTATTAAATATTAAGTTGATGAACAAACGACGAGAAGAAGAAATTCCGAAACGAACATTAGTCGATATTCACCCTCTCCCCATCGATATCATCGGATTGTCGATTAGAAAGATCCAACAAAGCTGGGCCTTAGAGTAGGAGTCATCAAATACTCTGAACCAAGTAAATCTTAGTGTTCGTTTGTGTTCTTTTCTTAATTCATTTATTCCATTGTACACTCATTTTATAAATTTCAAAAAGATAAGTTTTTAAAAGATATGTGATTCAACACTCCCCCTCATGTGCATCAATTCTAGAGGTTTTAGACATGATAAGTCAACATCACAACTCGACTTCATGGAGTCACAATCTTTGTGAATTTCATGTGCTTGTTACTAAGTTTTTGCAAATTCCACACATACACTAATAACATTAGCAAAACAAAAAAAATCTAACAATCACTCAAAGTATTATTACACTAATAATATTAACATCAGAGAGTCTAATGAATGTACATATAAGTACCTATTTGGGAAATTAAAAGCTCTCTGGGCTATGATACAGTGTAAGGGTGATTGATTATCATTCGAGATATCTACGATTCAATTCCCAATTACAACATATTTTATAGGAAATTTTTCTCCAAATGGAATGCGAACCTTGAGACATTGGATTCTGGACTGTCCGCTACGAGCGCTTCCCAATTGACCTTAACAACTGGTAGAAAATTTTCATAGAGCTGGGTCGGTCATTCTACGTTACCCAACCTCGTTAATTATTATTTATGAAATTAGAGTACTTTAGACCTGGGTAACAATTTTGTTCAATTGCTAAATGACCATAAATTAGTCTAAAATGCAAAAGGAGGGCATATATCAACTCTAGAGGGTTTAGGAAACACATATAAGTGTTTATTTGCGAATCTAGAGCAGTTTAGGTCAATATAATTTTGTTCCTGATTGCTACATAATCCGAAACTACTCTAAATTAAAAAGGGAAGATAGATATTAACTTTAGAGAGTCTAAGAATAGTGTTGTTCAAAATTGTTATATGAATCTAAACAAATATAAAATGAACAAAAATTAATTTTAATTAAAATTATCATATAGATCTAAACTAGTCAAAATTGAAAAATATAAACATATCTCGACTTTAGAGAGCTCAGGAAGGAAGTGCATAGGGAGTGCCTTTTAAATCTAAAGTCGTTTAGATCAATTTTAAATAAAATTATAATATGAACCTAAATTAATTTTTAAAAAAATTAAAAAAGGCATATAATAACTTTAAAGATTTTAGAAAGCACACAAGGCTCTTTATATAAGAGTAATTTTAAATAAAAATGTCATACAAATTTAAATTGATTAAATTTTTAAAAAGAAAGTTATAAGAATATTTAGTTGCATATAATAATTATAAATAAACTGTTATATAATTCTAAAATAATCTAAAATGGAAAAATACTTTAAAATTTTAAATTATATAATCATTTTATATTTTTGGTGAAATTTACATTACTTTACTTTATATCTTTATGTTTTTCTATTATTAGTATTTTTATTTTTGGAGATTTATGATTTATATAGTAATTTTAACTAATCTTATAATTAAAAGTTAGAGCAATGATAGGGAGAGTGAAAATGAGAAAGTAAAAATCATAGTGAATGATGTAACACTTTACATGCACACGTCCGATTATCACTTGGACATCATCGAAGATCGTACTATACCCTGGGGGGTACGATGAACTCGTCGAAGATCGTACATGCAAGATGTCACATCATTCACTATGATTTTCATTTTCCCATTTTCACTCTCTCAATCATTATTCTAAAAGTTATTATTGAGCATCCACTTAGAGCTCACATCGTTGATGTGGATTGGGTAGAGAGCTGTCTCTCTTTCAACATGACTTTTGAGGGGTGCTCCTTCATTTTATTTAAAAAACTTAAAATGTTTTTTTAGTTTTTCTAAAATATAAAAATAATAAAAGAGTGAGGTTTATTGAAAAAATTGGAACATAAAGTAGTTTGTTGAGATTTTTTTACGGAGAGATGAATGATATTTTTTTTGCTTTTGATGTGGCGACGATGCGTGAGTATGAAAAATTGATTAATTAGATTGAGTAACGTTGAATCTGAGATGATCAGTCCGACTTCATCGAAATTTTTCATAGGCTACTAGGGTAAATCGGAAAAATCTCACGACGGACAGTCCAAAAATTCAACATTTCATGATTACATGTTCCATTTAGAAGAAAAATTATTATAAAAATTACTATAGTTATGGATCAAGCCATGGATATTTGGGAGATAATTAGTTACCTTTCTACTGCGCCATAGTCCTGGGAGGTGATGTGTAAGTATGAGAGCTATTAGAGAGCTGTCATAATTGGAGATGCTGTTAAGTGCCCATGTCACTATTTGTTTAATTTTCTTTATGCGGCTGAGTTTAAGGATGTAATCAAGCCGAACCAAGTCTAGATTCATTATTTTTAAAACTTATTTAATAAGGTAATTGAGTCGAGTTAAATTAAGTCGAATTTAAAATAAACTAAATCATTTAAATGATTATTTAAATTTGACTTGGTTTCTTTTTTACAAGCTTGAGCTTATTCGTTTAAATGCTATTAAGCTCATGGTTCAAATTTGTTTCATTATTTAAAATTTTAAAGTTTTAACCTTGTTTAATTAATTATTAAGTTTGATAATACAAACTTATTTATTAATTTTGAAAATTTCTTTAATTATTTATCATATTGGTGAGAATTTTATTAATCAATACGATTTATAAACTTTTACGAAGAGTTCACAATCCTTGTTCATTGGAATAAAAGATAATTCAATATCATCAATCTCACAATAACATATAAGTAAATAAATTATAGGAGATATTTTACTCTAACACAACAACTTTTTATATTAGAAAAATTAGATATGGAATAAGATATTTTGTACTCGTTGATCTCATGACTTATTTGGATTCACAATTCTTATTCACGAAGATTAATAAATTAAACATATATATAATTAAATTTATTTATTTTAAATGAATATAAATAAATTTTTCGAACATAAATATTTGATTCATTTAGTCCTAATCGAGCAAAAGTGGAATAAACTTTGAAAGGTACATTTGCAATAAAATATTTTGTAAAAGTTTAGGGGCAAATTGTTATTACTAACATATTATTGCGGTCTAAAATGTACGACGTACTGTCCAGCTTTCCCTTCCCACGACGCCTCTTGCGGTGCGGAAGCTTTCGCGAGAGCCGGGGCACTCGCGCGAGCCCAACATTCAGAGTAATTCAGTCATTCTTCGTCGATTTCAATCGACTCGTAGCATTTACGCTCAATTCCATCTCCTCGTCTCATTCTTCTGTTCAATCTAGCTCCCCTATCATTTTCTCCGGAGATTGCCTCAGGGTTAGGAATCTCGGTGATCCCCATGTTCAAAGTCTCTTGATTGGATTGGTGGACTGTTTTTTTTTTGTCCCTTTGTCGATGGCGATCATCGGCGACGCCCTTCGGCAGGCATTTATGCCGAATCACGAGTATCAGAGGCTCCGGGAGGAGGATCGAGCTTGGGGCCGCCTACAGCGTCCCTTTGTCGCGGCCTCCGCGGCCACCGTTGGCTTAGTCGTTTTTGTCTCCGTCATTGTGAACCTTAGCATCGTTTTCCCCCGTGAGGCTAGCCAGCGTCCATTCTGCCGTGATTGGAAAGTTCTCCAGGCTCTGCAGTTGAATATGAGTCAGGAGTCGGAACTGCATCAGTACCACGGAGCCTATTATCTGACGGACCAGGAAGTGGTCGATTACTACTGGACGGTGGTCTTCATACCGTCTGCAATTATCTTCTTGGTCTCTGTTGCGTACCTCGTCTCAGGTCAGGTTTATTTTAATTTTCTTACTCTTTTCTCTTTTGTTGTTTGATTCAAAGCTCCCAACTTCTACTAGCTTGATAACCTTGCACCGTTGATGCATTCATAATTTCTCAATATTTAGTTTTGGAAACATTTATTACATTGTCTCTTGAAGCTGAGGAAAAATGTTGCCTTTATCTTTTAAAAAGTAATTTTATGTTACTGAATCGGGCACTTCACTTTCACTAATGCCTAAATCACGTATAACATTTTCATATTATTAAATTACACACCTCTTTCGTAAAATATCCCTCAGGGGAAAAAAATATACACACGACCACCTGTCGCGAAAAATGAGCTACATTTGTTGGGCTTCAAAACTATTATTTGTCTATCTGAAAAATATTGTTTTTTTTTAAGAACTCTCAATGGGCTAACATACCTCTTTCCTAAAATATCCCTTTGTTTATATACACATTCATCTGTCGCAAAAAATGAGCACTATTTTATAGGGTTTCAAAACTATTACTTGTCTCATTCGAAAAAAGTTGATTTTTTTTTAAGAACTCACAATGGGTTAAATAGGTTGTGTAACTAAGATTGGAGGGCATGATTACACCCATGAGAGTCCCATGAATACTTTGATCCAGGTTTAGATTGAACCTAACAAGCCTAAGTTCATTAGTTTTAGCCAAAACTCATTGATTGTTATAGTCTAGATTCATAAATTTTAAACACTGTCAGACTTGCAAGAGTCCTAGGGATAGATAGGTGTTGTCGTTGAGTGAATGTGATAAGTTTAAGTCCATCAGTGTCTTTGTGATAAAATTACATAAGGTTGGAATTTTTTCAAAACCATTTTTGGCCAAAACACAGTGATGGGACTCATAAGTGGTCAAAACTTATTGATGATCATACAATATTTAGAATCTAAAATTTTCAATATCGTCAAAGTCAGGGGAGTCCCAGGAACATATTGATGTTGTTATTGAGTGAATATGTTGGACCTAAGTCCATTGGTATTTTTGACCAAAAGTCACAGATGATTGTACAAAATTTAAAATTTTCAACATGATAGAGTCAAAGGAGGCCCAGGAACATATTAGTGGTGTTGTTGAGTAAATATGCTAGGTATAAATTTAATAGTGAGTTTGTGTCAAATTTATTCAAAATTATATAAATTTTAGAAACTCACAACAACTTATCTAGGGTGTGAAACCAGATTGGAGGGTATGGTTACATCTAAAAAAAACTCAGAAATATATTAGTCAAATAATTCTAAGTCCGTCGATAAGGTTTTGGCCAAAAGTGACTGATGGTCGTATGATATTTAGAATTTGAAATTTTTAACATGTTGAGAGCCAAGGGAGTCCTAGGAATACATTGGTGTTGTTGTTGAGTGATATGATAGACTTAAGTCCAACAATGAGTTTGTGCCAAAATTATTTAAAGTTTTATAATTTTCAAAAACTAACAGTAGTCTATTTAGGGCGTGAAAATAAGGTTTGAGGGCATGACTACAATCAAAAGACTCCTAGAAATGCATTGGTCCTGTGTTTAGATTGAATTTTAATAAGCCTAAGTCCATGCCAAAAGTCATTGATAGTCGTACAATGCCCAAAAATTGAAAAATTTCAACATGGTCAGAGTAAGGAGAGTTTTGTTGAGTGAATATGATAGATCTGAGTCTAACAATGAATTTGTGCCAAATCTAATATAAAAACTCACAACGGCTTATCTAGGATGTGAAACCAAGGTCGAAGGGCATGATTACACTTAGGAAACTCTTAGAAATTAATTAGTCCTGGTTTGAATTAAATCTGATAAGTCTAAGTCCATTAGTAAGTTTTGGTCAAAAGTTACTAATGGTCATATAATGTTTAGAATTGGCAATTTTTAACATGGTCAGAGTCAGGGGAGTCTCAAGAAAACATTGGTGATATTGTTGAGTTGATATGGTAGACCTAAATCCAAGAGTGAGTTTGTGACAATTTTAGTATAAATTTCAAAATCTCACAAGTGCCTATCTAGGATATGAAACCAAGGTTGTAGGACATCTAATGGCCTTAGGCATATTCAAATAAATTAAAAGTAGGATCAATGCATTCCCATAAGTCTCCTTAGTGTAATCAAGCCCTTTAACCTTGGTTCCACATTCTATTTAACCTATTGTGAGTTTTTGAAAAAAAATTCCAACATTATATAATTTTATCACAGTAACTAATGGAGCTAGACTTATCATATTCGGCCCCCGAGGCTATGGTGCAGTGGAAGGGCGACTAGTTATCTCCCAAGCAACGGCAGTTCGATCCCTAACTACGACAAATTTTGTAGAAATTTTTCTTTCAAATAGAGCGCCCACCCATGGGATGTTGGGCTTCTGGACCGCCTGCCGCAAGCACTTCCCGATTTACCTTGGTGGTCAGTTGGAAACTTTTGTGAGGTCGGGCTGGTCACCCCAGGTTCGATGTTACCCAACCTGGTTAATCATTTTTTTAGACTAATCATATTCATTAAACAACAACACCTATGCATTCCTAGAACTCTTGCAAGTCTAACCATGTTCAAAATTTCTCAATTTGGACCCTATACAGCCATCAGCCAATTTTAACAAAACTCACTTATGGACTTAGGTTTGTCACATTCAATCCGAACTAGGACTAATGTATTCTTGGGACTCTTCTAAGTGTAACCATAATTTTCAATCTTAGTTCCACACCCTATTTAGCCTGCTGTGAGTTTTAAAAAAAAATCAATTTTTTTTGAAGGAGACAAATAATATCTTCAAAACCAACTAAAACGTGTCCCATTTTTGAAGATTTAGAATATTCTTCGGTGGCTCGCGTGGGTTGGATAAGTGCATGAACAAATGGAGAGGTATTTTAGGAAAGAGGTGCGTGATTTGATAAATATGAAAGTGTAGTGCATGATTCGGGTATTAGTGAATGTGAAGTGCTAATGTCGTTATTTTTAATATCCAAAGTAAGTGTATGCCCTTCTAAAGTGAAGTATTATTTTCATATTTTTTTGAAGTTGGTATCATGTGCAGAGTGGGTACTATGGCAAATTTATTAGGTATATGTAAATATAAAATGAATTCTAGTGTGATTTTCTGAAACGATTTTGTATAGAAGGCAATGCCACATATTGTGTCCTCAATTTTGTTTATTGGTTGAGGCGTCTTGTCAAAATTATAGCACTATATTGAATTTATGACATAACTACAAAATTTATTTATTTTTATTTTTATTATCTTTTGTTTCTTAAAAGGTTTTTTGAACCTATGAGTTTCACATACCTAACCTGAATAATAAAGCCATTATAGTGATTATCTTACATATATTAGATTTTCTTCACTTTCCTATCTCAGAGAAAGGACCAATGTATAACTCTTTTAATTATGCAGTACATCACATATAAGTTATTCTTCTTATTATTTATGTGAGATGGATGAATTATTTTATCAGTAACTTTCCATTACATGAAGTTACTTTGAGTTTTCAGTTTTAATATTATTTTTAGATCAGTTTATTTAGTTTTCAAAAATGACAACTATCTAACATTCTCCCAAGTTTGCCTAAAATTTAGATGAAACTGAAACTTAAAAGTAGCATGATGCATTATTACCATAAGCATAAAAAAGTCATCCTTCTAAAATATGATAATTACCTTAATATGCTAAAACACTAATTATGGGTTATAGCAGTTATACATTGATCACACAATATACTTCCTTTCATATACCACAAACATCCACTTCCTACCATACTAAACCAATAAATGACATAATTTCATAATAGTCTTCTTAGACAATTCATGTTATAATGCTATTGTGTACACACCATAATTAGAAATTATGTATATCAGAAACATAGAAACATATAAGTGAGCTTAGATCCTTAGAGTGTCAACTTTAATACATCATTTAAAAGTATAATTGGGAATATTTATTAAATATCTTTGGATGTAAATCATTAGTTAATGGATCAACAATGTCTAATATATTCAATACACTCTTTGTTTCTAAATTTCATCCTTAATGACAAAATACTTTAATTTCATATGCTTGACACCTCGAGTATTTATCATTTTTGGAGAAGAATATTATTGCAAAATTATCATAATAAATTTTCAATGTTTTAGCAATAGCGTCGATAACTTCATGTCTTAAAATAAACTTCCACAACCATAATGCATGAATTATGACTTCAAACATGCTACAAACTTCCATTCGGGATAAGGTAATAATAAATTGTTTAGCACTTTTCCACAATATTGCCCCTTCTTAAGAAGGAAAAATAACTAAAAGTGAAATTTCTAACATGGTTTAAAACTTTGTTCTGTGCCAAGCGAAATGGACAAAATTTACCGCGCATTGGTATCATGGCTGGAATTGGCAATACGGGCCGCAGAGGCCCTGCCAGCCTGCGGCAACATCCGCGGATTGCAGCGAACTTTACTGGCTCCGATAACGAAGCTCGTGAGGTCACGAAGGTCGTCGTGAGCCATTGGCGACCACACCCGCGAGCGCGCGGGTGGGGATGCAAAGAGAAATTACTTAGGTTAAAATTTAAAATTTTAGATTAATACTTTCAATTAACTTTTTTCTATAAATAGGATAACCTAAATAGGCTTAATCAAACTCTAATAAAACTACCCTATTAATTAAATATTATTTATTTTAATTTCAAAAATATATAATAATTATTTGTTGGAAATTAATTCTATCATCCTTGATTGAGTCATAATTACAGGATCATTTCCTATGTAAATACAGACTGTAAAAGATATACAAATCAGAAAAAATAAGGGAGTTTTTAATTAGCTTTAATTAGTTTCTTTTTTTTTTCATTAGTATCCTTTTCTATTGTAAAATTCTCTCTATAAAAGGAGAGCTTGCACCTATTCTATTGTAAGAGAGAAAAGTAATTGTTTTTCCCCATATTTTCTAAGTTGGTATCAGAGCGTTGGAGTAGCCATGCCAGAAGTCACGTCCAAAACCACTATAATCCCTGCCACTATCACGGTAAAACCTTCTGAGATCCCGCAACACCTTTCCAACCCTGATTCAGTCCAAATCACCATTATCCAGTTGAATAGGGACAACTTTCTCCGGTGGTTGCAATCCGTCCGATTGTATATCCGTGGGCAAGGAAAAATTGATTATATCACTGGTGACAAGAAGACTCTTGCTATTAATGATCTAATGCATGTCATATGGGATGTTGAAAACTCCATGGTTATGACATGGCTAGTCAACTCCATGGAGGAGGATATAAGTACCAACTACATGTGCTATCCCACTGTAAAAGAGTTGTGTTGTGGGATAATGTTAGTCAAATGTCTTCTGACTTGGATTACCAATCTTAGGTTTTTGAATTGACTTTAAAGTTAGGGGATATTCATCAAGGAGATGATTCCGTCACCAAATACTTTAATTCGTTGAAAAGGTTGTGGCAGGATCTTAACCTCTTTAGCACATACGAATGGAAATCTGTTGATGATTGCAACCACCACAAGAAAACCATAGAAGACGGTCGTATTTACAAATTTCTTGATGGTCTCAATGTCGAATTTGATGAAGTACGAGGAAGGATCGTTGGGAGACCCCCTCTCCCATCCATTGGTGAAGTATTTGCCGAAGTCAGAAGAGAAGAAACCCGAAGGAGTGTCATTCTCGGAAAAAAGAGTGTTAGTGAGTCAATTGAAAATTCTGCCTTATTTACTGATTCTACCTATAAGGCTGTAAATTACCAGCGCAGGTCTGATGATAAGCCACGAGTTTGGTGCAATTTCTGCAACAAGCCTCGCCATACACGTGAGTCATGTTGGAAAATTCATGGCAAACTTGCCTACTGGAAAAGCAGCAAGCAAGGAGAGAAAAATCGTAGAATTCCTATGGCCAATGAAGCCAACTTAGGCTCCTTCAACAAAGAGCAAATTGATGAACTCTTAAAGCTGATAAAATCCAACTTCTCATCTGGTATTCCTAGTATTTCCTTGACACAAACAGGTAGCAATACTAAAGCTCTCTCTTGTTTAACTCTTCACCATGAATCATAGATTCTGGAGCCTCATATCACATGTCTAGTTACTCTCAATTATTCAATACTTATTCTCCTTGTTCTGGAAATGAGAAAATTAGGGGGCATTTGGTTTGTGTCGTTTTCCATTTTCATTTTCCAGAAAACCGCATTTTCTAATTTTTTGGAAAATGACTTTTTTTCATTCTCCAGTTTTCCAGAAAACGCTATGTTTTTTTCTGGAAAACAACGCTGGAAAATGCAAACCAAACATGTTTTCCAGAAAATCGCATTTTCTATAGAAAATGAAAATGGAAAACAGACTGAAAAATGCAAACCAAACGCCCCCTTAGAATTGCCGATGGTATTTTTTCACCTATTGCAGGAAAAGGACTCATTAAACTGACTGAGAAAATTAATTTCAAATCTGTTCTTCATGTTCCTAAATTAGCCTGCAACCTTTTGTCTATTAGTAAACTATCTAAAGATTTTAATTATCGTATTATATTTCTTGAATCACACTGTGAATTTCAGGACCAAAACACGGGGATGATGATTGGGCGTGCTAGGATGATTGAAGGTTTTTACTACTTGGATAAAATACCTGTTAGTAATAAAAAAGCTCAAGATTTTAACAGTATTAGTTCAAACTCGGTTCGAGAAGAAATAATGCTATGACACTATAGGCTAGGACATCCTAATTTTCTTTACCTAAAAAACTTATTTCCAGAATTATTTAAAGGCATTGATTGCTCTTCTTTACATTGTGAAACTTATTTTTTTGCAAAATTTCATTGTTCAACATATTTGTTAAAGAGTTATCATGCCTCCAAACTTTTTTATTTGATTCATAGTGATGTTTGGGGTCCATCTAAAATTACTATTATTTCTAAAAAAAATGGTTTGTAACATTTATTGATGACCATACACGTTTATGTTGGATTTATCTGAAGAACAAAAAATATGAAGTGAAAAATTTGTTCAAAAATTTTTACACTCTAATTGAAAATCAATTTCAAACCAAAATTTGTATTTTACATTCTGATAATGGAACAGAATATTTTAATAAGCACTTGGGTGATTTTTTGAAAAAGAAAAGCATTTTTCATCAATCTATTTGTCGGGATACCCCTCAACAAAATGACATTGCAGAACGCAAAAATAAATATTTACTTGAAGTAGCACGTGGTATAATGTTTTATATGCATGTTCCTAAGTATTTATGGGGTGAAGCAATTTTAACAACCTCTTATTTGATAAACAGGATGCTTACTAAGGTGTTAGAATACAAAACACCTCTTGATTGTCTTAAATTTTTTTTTCCTGAAATAAGATTGTTTTCTGATTTGCTGTCAAAGTTTTTGGGTGCACCATCTATGTTCATGTTCCATGTCAATTTCGTTCAAAACTTAAACCATGTGTTATAAAATGTGTATTCTTAGAGTATTCGTCAAACAAAAAGGGGTATAAGTGTTTTGATCCTCAAACAAAATTTTTTTTTGTGAGCATGGATGTGTCTTTTTTAGAAACAAACCCACCCCTATTTTACCAAAAATTCCCTTAAGGGGGAGACAACTGAAATAAAAGATAATTTTTGGGAAATTTCTACTCCACTTCCCAATATCATTTTTTCAAAAAATAATCACTTACCTCTAGTGCCTAGTATTGGAGACTCCCGATCAGGGCAAGAAATACTACAAACTGATCACCATGATCTGAGTTTTGAGCTTCAGGTTTATACTAGAAAGAGATTTGATCTGACGGATAAAGACTCTAATGTCAAGCTTGCATAACACCAGTATGAAAATTCGAGTTCTGGCACCGAAATTCCAGGTAACTCTATTCCAAGTCTAGCAAAGATTTCTCCCATTGTGTCTAATTGTTCACCTACTATTCTTGATCTTGATGTTCCTATAGCAATTAGGAAAGGTGTTCGAAATTGCACTAATCATCCTATTTCAAATTACCTTTCTTATCAAAGACTGTCAAAAAACCATAAAACTTTCACCTCTAGGATTTCATACTTGTTTGTTCCAAGGAATATACAGGAAGCTTTGGATGATCCGAGTTGGAAATTAGCAGTCATGGAAAAGATGAATGCTTTAAGGAGAAGTGACACTTGGGAGATAGTTGATCTACCCAAAGGCAAAAAACTAGTTGGGTGTAAGTGAGTGTTTACAATAAAATGTAAAGTTGATGGAGGCATTGAAAGGTACAAGGCTAAACTAGTAGCTAAAGGATTCACTCAAACTTATGGGATCGACTATCAAGAGATTTTTGCTCCAGTTGCTAAGATAAACTCTATCAAAGTCCTGTTATCTCTTGCAGTAAATTCAGATTGGCCTCTACATCAACTTGACGTTAGAAATGCATTTCTCAATGGTGATCTAGAAGAGGAGGTATTCATGAGCCTACCACCAGGATTTGAGAAGAGACTTGACAGTGAAAATGTGTGCAAATTAAACAAGGCATTATATGGACTCAAACAGTCACCAAGAGTATGGTTTGAATGCTTTGGAAAGGTTGTTATCAGTTATGGATTCTTGCAGAGTCAAGCAGACCACACAATATTTTATAAACATTCAAAAAAGGGTAAAGTTGATATTTTGATTATTTATGTTGATGACATTATCTTAACTGGCAATGATGAAACAGAATTAGCAGTCCTAAAGAAGAATCTCGCAAAAGAATTTCAAAATAAGGATCTGGGAGTTCTCAAGTATTTCCTCGGGATAGAATTTGTAAGATCCAAAGAAGGTATATTTGTTAATCAAAGAAAATATATTCTTGATCTCCTTGGAGAAACATGTTTATTGGGGTGTAAAATGGTTGAGACTCTGATTGAGCTTAACTTGAAGTTACAAGCTGCTAAGACTGAAGAAGTGAAGGACAGAGAACTATATCAGAGACTCGTAGGAAAATTGATTTACTTGTCTCACACGTGGCCTGATATCACTTTCGCAGTTAGCATGGTAAGTTAGTTCATGCACTTGCCAGGAGCAGAATATTTCGAGGTCGTCTATAGGATATTGAGATATCTGAAACATAGACATCTTTAAATCGAAGTTTACACAGATGCAGATTGGGCAGGGAGTGTTACAAACAGGAGATCAACATCAGGCTACTGTTCCTTTGTTGGTGAGAACCTAGTTACATGGCGAAGTAAAAACCAAATTGTGATAGCAAGTAGTGCTAAAGCAGAATTCGGAGCTGTTGCCCATGGTATATGTGAGGTGATGTGGATCAAAAGAATGCTTGAGGAATTGAAGCGTTCTTACTCAACTCCTATGAAAGTTTATTGTGACAACAAAGCTGCTATTTCCATAGCTCATAATCCGGTTCTTCATGATCGTACAAAGCATATAGAAGTGGATAAACATTTCATCAAGGAGAAAATCAAAACTGGAATAATATGCATGACATATCTTTCAACGGATGAACAATTAGCCGATGTACTGACGAAGGGACTACACAAGAAACAATTCGATAAGCTGACTAGCAAGTTAGCTATGGAAGATATCTACAAACCAGCTTGAGGGGGAGTGTTGGAAATTAATTCTATCATCCTTGATTGAGTCATAATTACAGGATAATTTTCTATGTAAATATAGGCTGTTAAAGATATACAAATCAGAAAAAATGGGTGAGTTTTTAAATAGTTTTAATTAGCTTTCATTAGTTTTTTTTCATCAGTATCATTTTCTATTGTAAAATTCTCTTTATAAAAGGAGAGTCTTATACCTATTCTATTGTAAGAGAGAAAAGTAATTGTTTTTCCCTGTTTTTCTAAGTATATTTATTTATTTTTCATATTGTTTCTTTTTAAAAAGTTAATTTTTTGTATTTTTAATTTTTTAATATTTAACTAATTTTTTAATTTTTAATTAATATATTTTATATTTAAAAAATACCGAAACTATATTGGCACAATACATGATATCGAAACCATATCGTTCCGGTTTGGGACCGAAATCTCAGCATGGTTCGAAATTTTAAACCATGCTTTCTACTACTAATGCATTGTAAAATTTGAGTCTCAAAAACCAACCACTTTGAAGAGATTAGTTACTTTGTAAATACTAAATAAGCATATGTAATTTTTGGTGCTCTAAGGATACCTTAAAACATTCTTAGCAACTTTCCAGAATTACTTGGTACACGCCAAGAATTCCAACCACAAAACTAATATCTGGTTGTATAATTTTGCACATACATTAGACTTCTCATAACATAAGCATTTGGAATTAAATCCATTTGTTTTCATTCTATATCATTCTTTAGACATCATCTAAGACTAAATTTGTCCTCTTTTCTGAATACTTTTCCATCAGATATTTAATGATCATTTTGCTTTTGCTGATATTTTAGTATTTTAATGATCAAAAGAACATTTTCTTCAAAATCAAAAGATGTGATGACATATACACAGACAGGAGATCAACATCAGGCTACTGTTCCTTTGTTGGTGGGAACCTAGTTACATGGCGAAGTAAAAAAACAAAATGTGATAGCAAGTAGTGCTAAAGCAGAATTCAGAGCGGTTGCCCATAGTATATGTGAGGTGATGTGGATCAAAAGAATGCTTGAGGAATTGAAGCGTTCTTACTCAACTCCTATGAAAGTTTATTGTGACAACAAAGCTGCTATTTCCATAGCTCATAATCCGGTTCTTCATGATCGTACAAAGCATATAGAAGTGGATAAACATTTCATCAAGGAGAAAATCAAAACTGGAATAATATGCATGACATATCTTCCAACGGATGAACAATTAGCTGATGTACTGACGAAGGGACTACACAAGAAACAATTCGATAAGCTGACTAGCAAGTTAGCTATGGAAGATATCTACAAACCAGCTTGAGGGGGAGTGTTGGAAATTAATTCTATCATCCTTGATTGAGTCATAATTACAGAGTAATTTCCTATGTAAATATAGGCTGTTAAAGATATACAAATCAGGAAAAATAGGAGAGTTTTTAAATAGTTATAATTAGCTTTCGTTAGTTTTTTTTTTTCATTAGTATCATTTTCTATTGTAAAATTCTCTTTATAAAAGGAGAGTCTTGTACCTATTCTATTGTAAGAGAGAAAAGTAATTGTTTTTCCCTGTTTTTCTAAGTATATTTATTTATTTATCATATTGTTTCTTTTTTAAAAAGTTATTTTTTTTGTATTTTTAATTTTTTAATATTTAGCTAATTTTTTAATTTTTAATTAATATATTTTATATTTAAAAAATACTAAAATATATTGGCACAATACATGATATCGAAACCATATCGTTCTGGTTTGGGACTGAAATCTCAGTATGGTTTGAAATTTTAAACCATGCTTTCTACTGCTAATGCATTGTAAAATTTGAGTCTAAAAAACCAATCACTTTGAAGAGATTAGTTACTTTGTAAATACTAAATAAGCATATGTAATTTTTGGTGCTCTAAGGATACCTTAAAACTTTCTTAGCAACTTTCCAGAATTACTTGGTACACGCCAAGAATTCCAACCACAAAACTAATATCTGGTTGTATAATTTTGCACATACATTAGACTTCTCATAACATAAGCATTTGGAATTAAATCCATTTGTTTTCATTCTATATCATTCTTTAGACATCATCTAAGACTAAATTTGTCCTCTTTTCTGAATACTTTTCCATCTGATATTTAATGATCATTTTGCTTTTGCTGATATTTTAGTATTTTAATGATCAAAAGAACATTTTCTTCAAAATCAGAAGATGTGATGGCATATACCATTGCTTGAAGCTTGATTAAGTTTATATATCGATTTCTTAAGTTTACATACTGTATGACCTTTTTTTAAGTACAAATCCTTCAAGTCCTTCTTCTTTAAGTTTTTTACTTAAATGGCTATTTTCACATCTATGTTTACACATTATATGAACTTTATCTTCAATTGCAAAACTTTCACGTTGGTCCTTTCTCTTTAAGATTTTTATTTAAAAAAGTTATGCACATCCATTTGATGTAACTTTAAATCATAATGAGACACTGTTGCCAAAATGTCTCTTTATAATCAATGTCATCTAATTGAGTGTATCCTTTATCAACAAGATTTGATATCATTCAGTGTTACCATCTGAGTCACACTTAGGTCTTAAAAACTCATTTACATTCCACTCATTTGGAACTTTTGACAATTCAACAATATTGTAGACATCATTTTCGTACATGCACTTTAATTGTTTCATTGTATCAATCTATTTTTTTTTTAATTTAACATATTCTATGGCTTGTGAATCTTTATGAATTCTATAATCTAATTCTTGTAAATAGTTTCATAATTGCTTGGAATAATTGATCTCCTTGTTTTTGAGTTCTTCTGAATGGTATCTCTTGTAACTTATTTGCACTAGCCTTTTGTGAGCTAGTTTTTTCCAAGGGATATTTCATCACTTAAATGTTGTTCAATGTTTTCATGACGGTCTTCAACACCTAGAACAACTTTTGAAACAACATTCTATAAAAGAACACTCATAAATAAAGAAATATTTACCTTAACATCCTTTATGCCAATCTCCTTGTTCCACACTCTCACTAACATCACTATTTTTAAGGTATTTTACATTAAAAGGAGTTTTTGGAACTATTTTATTAGGAAGCCTTTTCAATAAGTTTATTGTTGTTTTTAATGCATCAATCCACGATGATTTGGATAATGATGAATTATTCATACTCTTAACAATATCCATTAATGTGTGGGTATGCATTTTCTGCCATACCATTTTATTGAGATCTGTATATAGTATGTTGTGTGTGTATGTCATGTCTTACGAGAAGTTTTGTGAATGAACTTAACGTTGTCTTGTTTCATCATATGTCCCATAATATTCACCCTACCTTATACTTTTTCAGTTTCTTATCTAATTGTCATTCAATCTCATTAATGTATAAAAGTTTTTACTTTATGAATGTATACTTTAAAAGTATTTACTATCTGAGATGTATTTATAACTTAAAAAACATCAATAAAGCTAATAAAATACATTTTGTCACCAAAAGACGAAGTATCAAAAGGTTCACATTACATAATTTCAAAAAGTTGAGTGCTTTAATAGTTCCTTTCTTGTTGTATTTATTTCCCTTAATGCAATCCACACAAATCAAAATTCATAAAATCTACATTACGTAGAATCTCATTCTTTACCAATTTTCTATTCTTTCTTGGGATATGTGACTAAATGCTTATGTCATTAATAAGACATAACTAGTATCTAAGACCAAATGATAAGTCTTGTATCTTCAATTGGAGCCTTCATACAATTTCCAATATACAAGAAAATATCAATTTGGTTTGTATTTGGATTGTAAGGAATCCTTGCATCAAATTGGATACATAAGTAGTAGTACCAGAATCAAGCCATCAAGTACTGTGAGGAACATCAAGATTCAAAAAGTATTTAATATACAATTCTTTTCGAACCTAGCCTTGCATTTAGGGCAATCCTTTATAGTGTCCTTTCTTATAGAACAACACATCATTATTGTGTTCATACTTATCAATTTGAGGAACTTCAATACTCCTTCCTTTTCTTTTTAAAATTTTTGGTTTTTTGCTTTCAACGGTTTACTAGGTCCTTGAACAAGGCTTTACTAATAAGTTTATTGTTCAACTCATTAACATTCTAATTTTTTCTTAATAGTGTTTAGGGTTTGGAGTAATATCCAACACTCTTAAATGAAATTGAACTGCTCACTCCATTCAAAGAAGTTCAACCCATTAAATATATTAACAGAAGCTTGCGAATGAAGTGAAATTGTTGCAAATAAGACATATAAATGATTAGGATATATTGTAATACACCTTTGGGCAAATATTTCAACATGCTATTAAAATTAAATGTCTTACAACATTATCAAGAAATTAAAATCTTCAATCAAAAACGTCATCTTTGAATAAACAAAATATATTTGATTTAAGAATTTGAACTCTTGGGTTAAGTTCAAATTTTCCTTCGAGAAAAATCCATAGTTTTAATGATCAATGAATGTCATGTGTTCATCATTTTCTTAATGGGCATTTTGTAAGTGTGATAAATGAATGATTATTTTATTTCTGACATATAATTATTATAGTTTAATTACTTTGTTGATCACTAACTATCTTAATTAACATAAAATCATACATATAGATCATAATCTCACAACTAAATGCATAAACAACAATAAACCACATATAATAATATTTTTTTCAATTAATGATATTAAATGCCATGAACACACTTATCAATCAATTAATAATTTTAAATGCCATTAACATATTTATTAATTTATAATTCATCACATTAATATTCACAATTTGAAAGGAAACTCATAAATTTATGAACTTCGGCATTGGTACTACATGTAATTATTATTTTTATTATCTATTGACTCTTAAAAGGATTTCCCATATCGAAGCTTGATGATGAAGCCATTATAATGCAATTGCTAATTTCCACGTATTGTTTTTTTTTCACTTTTCTTTCTTTCCAAAAACACATTCAATTCAATTCATAATGGATCATTATTGTTTTTATTTATAGGAAGAGAGAGGACGTAACTCCTTTAATTATGTGTGCCCATCACGCATCAGTAGTTATTATTATTATTATTATTATTATTCATGTGGATGTGGCTGGATGAGTTATTTTATTAAAGTTACTTTGAATTTTTGGTTTTAATTTCATTTTTAGTTCAATGATTTAGTCACCAAAAAGGAAACTATCTAACACTTACCTATTAAGAAATGAGCATGTGGATAATTAATAAAATCCCAAAATTTAACTTAAGACAGAAAGGTGTAGCAGGCACTAAGAGACTCTCCAGATGTGAAGTTTGCCACACCTTGTCTAAGGTACAACACTAGATGCTCAACGGTAGCATATTAGAATTAAACCATCAAGATCATCCACTTCATATTTTGCCCGAGGAAATAAAAAAAAAAGTGAACAAAGTAGAAATGATTCAAAGCTAATGGCTTTCTTCTCTTCATCCATCCGTGTGTTGTGGTTGTCAAGTTGAGATGTATATAAGAGGAGAAGTCAACATTAGATTCTTCCCAGATGATGCTACAATCAATTTAAGTACTACACAATTGATTTAAAGCATAGCATTAAGAGGTGAATGTTACAAACATAATATAACTTGCCACCTCTAAATTTTGACCAATATTCAGATTATTATAGACTTGTAGGTACACCATGTAGATATAATGATATTCTAGTGAGAGGAGAAAAGATTGGACACTCGTCGCTATAACATGGATTATTACTTATCAATCTACAAGTTGGGATTACTTCTAAATCTTCTTGATCATTGGTGATTAATTTGCTTAATGATTCAACATGTGAATAAATGTGAGCAAAAGATCCTATTATTTATTTACTTATCTTTGAGACAAAAAGAGAGCTTAATGGAGTTTGCATTTTTATGATCCCCATGGAGCAACCTTCAGGATGAGATTTTGCTATAGCATATCATGGAACGTTCCTTACAATTTACTTGAGAATGCTGGGGTCCTGTAGGGATGATAAAAATTGGCATGACCTGTTTTATATAACCTGATTGAACCTGCAATTTTACGGATTTGGGTATGAGGTAAAAGAGATTTGGCTTACAAACGTGTCAAACCCTTTAAAAGGGCAGCTTGGTGCACGAAGCTTCCGCCAATGTGGGCCCCAAGGAAGTGTACCCTTTGTCTGATATATATGTTTATTGAAACTTTTTTGCATCTTTAATCTTTTTAAGAATTTTTATTTTATGAATATTTGATTTTATTGCATGTGAATCTTTTTGTGAATTATATTTTCAAGTTTGTGTATTAATTAATTTTTTTTTTTTTTGAAACTTCTTATGTGTGAGTTTGCTAAACAGGTTGTCATACAACTTGTTTTTGCCCTGCCAACTTTTAATTAAACATGTCATGCTACATGACCCACAACTCATGTAGTCATGTGACACAATTTGACATGTCTATCCTGTCTGATTTAGTAATAACTTGTGAAGCACACAACTACAACTTGATCCGTTCATGCTGTATTCTATGTCAACTTGTGATCTTAATCCTTAATAGTATGTGGTATTAGTGGGAGCAAAAGGTGATAACGCTCACCCGAGATGGTCCAGTATTGTCGGTCCTTAGGCTAGATACAGATAGTAAATCATGGAGGATATTTGCCTTAGCACAACGACCTTTTGTATGGAGAGGTTAGACACCTAACGAGACATTTTGTGCCTATTGGAAATTTAACTTATTGGAGCAACCATCCATGTAGTTACCAACTATGCCAATCCATCGGGGCAATTGTATGTGGTATTAGTGATGCTATGTTACAAGATATTGATTGAATCTATTTTAATGATCCCTCCTAATTACTACTGCCTAGGTTATTATTATTTTAGTACTACATATTTATTCAGTGTGCTATTGCACTATTACTTTGATTGTTTTACATGAATCACTTCGCCTATAAGGACAGTTCCAAACTTATATGCCTCGGCTGGGTAAGGATAGATACTAGGTGCAACACATATGGAGGGGGAGGGTGTGGGAAGTGACGATGGGATGAGTGTGGAACACTAGTGTTGAACCAATGCAAAATTAAGGCAGGAGTATGTGTAATGTTAAAGCAAGTGGGAGGACGAGAACGATGGAAGTTCGAGAAGAGGATGTGACAAATTCAAGGTTAAAGGGTTTATAGACACAAAATGGTTGGGAGAGACAAAATAATATTAGGGTTTTATAAAGCTTTTTTATAAATTTTAAATTATTAAATTTTTTGGCGTATTAGTTGTAACTTATTGACTTTCCGCAAGTATAAAACTATAAATTATATAATTTATTTAAGTTACCGAGTTCAGTAATTAAGTAATTAGTTTATTAGTTTTAAACTTTGATATTATAATTCTAACTTGTTAACATATTTTACATAATAATTAAATCAGATAAAAATTATCTGTTTATTAAATTCAATTAATATGATTTTAATTTTATTTAATTAATTTAGATTGCCCTTTAAATTTTATTTTTAAACATTTTATAATGAAGCTTCTGAATTAAATGTGATATAAATTATAAGTCAATATGTTTAATTAATATAAATTGATCTAAAAATTTGATTTCGCAATTATAACATTAATGAAATTGTCATATTTATATGTATATGATATTATACGAAAAATAGGGCCAATAAATTTATTTAAAGGCTACTCTTGACTAGGTTGCTTGCTCGTTCTTCATTTTATAAAAGGAATTTTATCGAATATTATTATAACTAGTTATCTAATGTTTCAGTGATATCTAGATAGGCAAATGACAAACAATGATCTAGTGAATCTAGCTTGGCAATATGCATGATGGCTAGGCATTTAATTTTATGCTAATTGACTGTCTAATCACGACAGTCCTATTTTTAACATAATCGAACCAAGTGAAAGGGATTAAAGAAATAACTCATCCAAAGCCATTTCGATGCTTTTTTTGATGTGTGTCAAGTGCTAACATATTGTACATTACTGAAATCCTGTTTGTTTTGGCCGAGGACTGATACTCTGATATTGATACTCTGACACAAAAGAATACTTTAAACTTTCCCATCATCCTCAACTGTTTGATTGTACATGCATATTTGTAATGCATAACATATTTATTTTGATTATTACAAATGCTAAATATTTTGATATGAATTGCATATATGTTATGAAGCCTTCATTGTATCCCCATGAACTGCATTATTGACTGGTTACATGGACCATTGACCATAGTTGTGTTTTATCCATTTTGATCATTGACAAATCTAGCTTAATTTTTTAAAATCAGTTTAAGGCTTCACATGCATAAAGTTGTATTCCCATATGCCATCTTACATTTACTACTGTTGAAATTTTCTGATATTGTCGGATAAATGTTCTAGTGAGGCATATTTCTCTCGTTTACAATGTTTCTTTTAATTTCTCCCATGTTTTAGTCATATATCTTCTTTAATCGTGTATTCATGTAAGATTCAAACTTTCATATTTTAGCAAATATGATTCAACCTTAAATTTTCAATTACTATATTAATGAACTTGGATACGCAAAAATGATATGTTATCATTTTTCTTTGCATGAGACACTAGTTTCATCCCAAAGCTTATCATTCCTTTCTTTTATTTTCATTTCAGAAGCTTGTTGTGTTGGAAAAATACGTAGTTCATTGTCTTTTATCAAATATAGTTTGTGTTATTGTGCTTTTCTTATTTTGTAGGAATGACAGTGGCTTATGCTGCTCCAAGAAGTCATCCGTGCCTCAAAATAGTTGAGAATAACTTTTGTGCTTCCAGAAGGGGTAAGTACTTTTTCTTTCATGGGAATCAGTTTCATAGTGAGGAAATCTAACTCAATCATTTGGATTCAAGTGTAAAATTGAGAAGAAGGATTCTGATTCTTTTGTTTAGAATTACAATGGAGTAGAGGTTGTAATACTTTTCACAAACTAAATACATACAAGAATTATTGTTTGCACAGGCAACCATTGTTGAGGTTGAAGTGGCTGGTGATGGCGCGAAGGCTGGATGATGTGGATGTTGTCAAGGTGGAGGCCGTATCTTCAACCTGGACAGACTAGAAAGAGTGTTAGATGGCACCGGAGACAAATCTCCTTTGATGTTGAAGTCACACAGTAGTGGTAAAGAGAATTCAAAATACACTAGACAGTGTGAGATTCGCGTGTGCGCATAGGAGGTGGGGTGGAGGGATTCTTAGATCTTTGGGGAGTCCTATCGGAGGGGAGAGCTCGAGGAGCTAGACAAATGTCATCCAGACATGTTGACACGCTGACCTAGAAGGAGGAAGGAGGATTCTAAGATTTTGGGGGAGTACATGCTGACACGCCAACCTGGACCGTAAAGTCGTCTCTTGAACTAGAAGTCTTACATACACAGTGATTTGACCTAGAAAATAGCCATGTGAGTATGACTTGCTGATCTGGAGCACATTAAGGGTATGAACGCATAAATTGATAATTTGATATACAGTAAAAGAAGGCATATGAGCATGCAAACAACAACCATTGAACAAATCTCACAATCTAACAACACCGTTAAACTCAAAAAGGAAAATTAATCAATCAAGAAGCAACCAAGAAAGAAATTCATATTTTACCCAGGTACAATACTCTTCTCTGTTTTGCAGCTCCACGATAATGAAAAAGTAATGTTTGATGTTTCAAATCTATGACTTCTCTTTGTTCTTGATGAGGACATATGAGTAATTATGAACAGAGGCTTGTGGTCCTAAGAAACCTCAAGTTTCTTTAAAAAAAGATCATGGATTTTGATGGTTGACTCCTGAATTATTTTGGTATTGGAATTCTGGTTCCTATGTCTTTTTTAGTTTAAGCAGTAAATTGAAGTAAACTGTGGAATTGGAATTTCAACTCCATAAACTGGCTTTTATACCCTAAACCCAGAAGCACATTCTTATTGATCCAGACAACTACTAGATATTACTTTGTATAACAAAGTAAACTGAACACTATATAAACGTACAATGCTAAACACAGAATATGTAACAATCTATATAAATAAACAATGTAGATATATCATATGCCTAACGTACATACAATGGAATGCATGTAAAATTGTCTAAATTAATCCTTATAAGTTACCATGGCAAAAACGTACATAAATATATCAAAACCACGATAATTAATCTTTTGAGAAGGAAAGTTATCTTAAAAGCCTTTATTGTTTGAGAAGAGACTAGGTGCGTAGCACCTAGTGCTCTAATACCAACTGGTGCAGCAATAGAAACTTCCAATCTCACGTGAAAAATAGCTCACAAAGAGGAAATATTATTACACTGCTGATTCTCAAGAAGTTGGGTCTAAAAGAGGTTGGGTCCTTCTAAAGATCCAACTATGAATCAATTTTAAACTTTACTTTATAAATTTGGTAAACAAATAACAAATTTTTTAAATAATTTATCCTACTAAAATAAAAAAAACTTTCCTACTTTGCTTAGCTACTTAAAAATAAATCTTTTTAAAAACTCAAAATGTAAAACTTCCTAGTTTAAAATTTCCAAATTAGAAATTCAAATTCTAAACAATATTATTCCCTTTTACCAAGGAGAACTTGGCTCCAAATGAATTGTTATCATCTTTAATCAGGGCATCCTTTTCTACAACAATAGTAGTAATACCGTTTAGAGTTATGCTAGTTGGTATCAGTTGGTACGAGCAAAACTATAATTTTAAAAAACACTCTAGGTAGGTTGTGTCTGCACTTGTGTCTAGAGGTTGCTTTGCCTAGGTGGTATGTGAGACACAACAATAAGAGGACGGGTGAAGCAATCTTGACCATTGGAGAAATGTATCGAGGTGATCAAAACTATAAATTTGAGTGCCACTAGATGAGCCTTGGACAGATCATTAGTTATCATTTAGGGAGCACTTAACAAAGGAAACCTATTTGCAGCCCATGGTAGACTCCCTTGGAGGAAGAGGAATCATCTCCCAAATGTCACTAGAGTGAATGTAAAACATCCATCTCATCAATCATAGTCTGTCCACCCCACCCTGAATCTAAAAAATGCATTAGAACCCTCTGTATTATTTAAGGATACTATTTGGGTGATAGAGATGTATAATATATAAAATGAGAAAATGGAATGGTTATGTTTGCCCTTTCAAAATGTTATAGGAATGTCCAAGTCAAAAGGGATTCATGACAGCCATTGGCAATTGCAAAGTAGAAGAGTCTTGAGAAGGCGTCGAAGTTATTTTATGACATGGTTATTGATTATATACCTACAAGGGAGAGGGTGTATGGAGGTCCATAAACAAAGGTAGAGAAGACAACGAAGTGGGAAAAGGAAGAACTTCTAATATTGGCTCAAATAATAGAAATAGTGTTGAGGAAAAGAAAGGAGTGAACTTGAACAAGTCGCGTCACGACATAAAGGTACAATATGCATTAGGAGAGTAATAAGGGTGTAATAATTAAGGAAAATGGACTTGATAAATCATGGGGACAATTAATCATTATTAGAAGCATGCCAATAAAGCAAGTGCATCTAAAGGCTCCTAGTGGAAGAGAATATATCACATTGTGGGAAGAGGATAGTGAAAGGAATTGGACTCTAAAGAATAGAAGATAGCAAAAAGTTGATGTATTAACACAATGTGAATGACATTACCCAAAAAAAGAGGAGCATACATGTGTAGTAGTAACATTTGAATAGTCTCAACAAGATGTCAATTTGTTCATTTTTTATATCATTTTGTTTGGTATATGTGGGCAAGAAGCCAGTACTCAATATAAATGATTGAAAAGAGAGATAAATATTCTCTAATATTAGCACTACACAGACATTTGATATATATGCCAAATTAGTTTTTAATTTCAACACAAAGGAGGAGATACTCACCGATGAAGCTAATAAACAATAGCAACCAATCTTTATTCGACTAAGTGACGTCTGTATAGGATCAGGTTACACTTGACTAAGTGTCGTCTGTGTACGATCTCCGGGGGGGGGGGGGGGGGGGGGGTTGACTAGCATGACTCTAATTGAGATGATAATTTTTTATAAAATGCAATCAGTGTATAACAATTTAATGTCGTGGAAAATGTAGCAATCAATTTGCAGTAGAAATTAAGTAAACATATAACACAGAAAAAGACAACAATTTAATGTGGTTCGACTTTGGGACCCAAGTATCTTGTTTAGATACTTGGTGCCCAAGTTGAACTTGTCCAATGTTTTCTTAAGTCCCTCAACTTGACCTTTCAAAGAGGAATTTTTTTTCTCAAGTTTTACAACTTGAGTTAAAGTTCCTTCTTGAACTTGGTCAATTGAGGGGTTCAAGTTAGCTTGCTCCTTAAGGTGGTTAACCTCCTCAAGGAGTGAGCTAATCTGATCCGTGGAATTGGTCAACTTTGTAACTAAATATTTAACTAATTTGCGTAATTAAAATTTCGAAAGTTAATTTACCTTAGATTCTCTTCTTGATCTGATTCGGACTCAGGTTCGGACTCGAGTTCGGATCTTGCCATTAGTGCCAAGTGGCTTGAGTGCTTTGGTTTGCCCATCTTTGATTCGTCCAACGTCTCGTCCTAAGTCACCTTGAGAGCCTTTCTTCATTTTTATGTCTTAGGCTTTCCTTATTCAAATTTGGGGACTCATGCTTGAGATGGCCTTTTTGTTGCATCCGAAGCAAGAGATTTTAGATTTTGGCGTGGTTAATGTACTTGGCACTTTCTTTGGGTTCTTCTTGGTTCTTCCCTTAGCAAATATTCTTCAAACCATGCTTGCTTGTTCCTCTTCGTTGGGTGAATCTAAATCTAACCCGAACTCAGATTCAGGCTTTGATTTAGACTTGATCTTGGCATCTTTGTTTTGTCCTCTGCATACAAGGCAATACCTTTCTTAACCGGACCAAGGTTATTTTGTTCATGCAGTTCAAACTCATAAAGTTCATCTAGTTTAATAGTTGAAAGATCCTTCGAAACCTTATAAGTATCTACCATTGATACCCATAAAGCATTTCGAGGGAACGAATTTAGGCTGCGTTTGGTAGGGTGTAATCCACCCTGTAATGTAATCAAGATTACATTACAAGTTGGATTCTTTTGTTTGGAATAACTTTAAACTTGTAATGTAATGTAATCTCGATTACAAAAGAGGTTGATGATTTGTAATCTGGATTACAAAACAAAACCTTCGTAATCTGAATTACATTACAGCTTGTAAAGTCGTTGGCCGGGTGGCGACGGTCGTCGGTCGCCGACGGTTCGTCGGTCGCCGACGGTTCGCCGGCCGCCGCCGGCCGCCGTCGGTCGCTGGTCGCCGGTCGCCGGTCGCCGGTTGTCGGTCGCCGGTCGCCGACCGGTCGATGGTCACCGGCCGGCCGGTGGCGGTCGTCGGTCGTCAATCTTGATTACATTACAAGATGGATTACCCCTCACCAAACAAAGGAATCCAACTTGTAATGGTTATCAAAGATTACATACAACTCATTACCAAACATAACAATGTAATCAAGATTACATTACATTACATTACAAATTTGATTACATTACAGACTCGATGACATTACCCCCTACCAAACGTAGCCTTAGAGTGTACCTAATTACATCTTGATTTTCAAGATGGTGATCGACTAAGTGGAGGTCGTTGATGATGCCCTTTATTCTAGCGTAGAGTTGGGTGATGTTTTCTCCGGACAACATCTTAACATTAAATAATTGATTTAAAAGTAAGTCCTTTTTTTTTACCTTGGAGTCATCCGTTTCTTCATGGAGTTTGACTAATCGGTCCCATAATTCCTTAGCGTTGAATGGCCCAACTCGGTTGAGTTCTTGTTTTGTTATACTGCATTGAAGTGTGTTCAGTGCCTTGAAGTTTATTTGAGCCCGTCTCTTCATTCTGGTATCCACTTCTCTGGTTCCAAGATTTCTCCATCCTCAGTTAGAGGGGTATAACCCTTTTTGATGTTGAACAAGAGATCGATGTCCGCTTTCAAAAAATATTCCATTCGCTTCTTCTAGTAACTGAAGTCGTCGCCGTTAAACAAAGGGGGTTGAGCGATGCTCTATCCTTCTAAGAGGGAGTTCAACATTCTTACAATTACAGAAACAAATACAAAAATATTTCCAAGACTTTTGTCTTGGGATTAACAGTGTTGTATGAAAGAAAAATTTTAAATAGAAAAGAAAGAAAAACTTTGATGCAAAGAAAGATCGTTAGATCTTTTTTTTTAGTGCTGCCTCGCTATGATACGTTGGAAACCGAGAGGGAGGGGGGGGGGTAGGCGGGGTGAATCTCAATCGTTCGTAAATCTTTCTTTTCGATAACGTAAAATAAAGTAAAGCACCGGAAAATAAAGTACTCCTTTTCTTTTACTTGGTTCAGAGCCTTCGGCGACTCCAACTCCAAGGTCTGTAGTCCTCAACCGCTTTTATTGAGCAATCCACTATAATTTTTTCTCCGAAAAACTTTTGAGAAAGTAATATCGTACTATATGTAAAAGAGGTTAGTAACAACCTACTGACTCCCTTTTAAGATACAAGTAGTATGAAATAAAAACAAGTATACTGACACAGAAGTATGATCTTGAGCGCAGCGTGTTGGAGAGCTTCTCGGCGTCGTAGTAGTAGAGCGTGAGCAGTTCGTCAACGCAGGAAGAGAGTGTAGGGCGAGTAGAAGAGATCCTCATTGCATTGGTCTCGAGCTCCTTATATAGGTACGGTTCGATCAACTGAAAAATCGTTCAGTCAATTGATCCTTTCGGTCAACTGAGCCTCTTGTTTAGTTGACCAAATCCCGCACCATTCCTTCTTTGTTTCGCTCGGATGGCACTGTAATAAATGCATTCGGTCGGCTGATCCTCCTGATTAATTGACAGATAAAGCTCCTTCTGCGTAGCCGTGTCATTCTAAAATGGTTCGGTGAACTGATCTTAAGCTGAACCGCCTGAATTCTTCCCAATCTAGCACAGTCTGGCTAGTTCGGTCGACCAATCCACTCGTTCAGTCGACCGAACCTTCGGTCAACTTGCTTTGACTGATCTGCAAGAAATTGTTAGCACAATACAATAATATGTAAATGATTAACTCTGCAAAACAGAGTTAGCACAAATATAAGCACAATATGCATGAGTAATCGACAGTAGGACCTATTCTGATCTCAATTTAGAAACCTCCGTAGGTTTCTCTAGTTGGATCAGCGTCTAAGACTGTCCTCTTCAAAAGTGATAGAGCAATTTAATGATATAATATACTGATAGACAATAAATTCATTGCAAGCTTAAGGATATGTGGTGAGCACTCTTATGCTAGAACAAAAAATGGTTGAAATAGACAATGAAAGATGAATGACTAGAAGGCATGGAGTGGCCTTCTTAATACTGAAATTGGACCAAAAACTGTTTGGCCTAAAAAATTGAGTTGGGTTGAGTAGGTGTCATTCCCATTAGGATGTTACAATAGGGGAGGTTGAATGTTGAAGTTGGGCTCGAGGTAGACTTGCAAAGTGGGTTGACAGACAACACTTAATGATGTCCTACTAGGTGACAAAGAAGATGCCAATCTAATGGTCTTGATACTTGAAGACATGGATGTTTGTATGAAGTGTCAGCCGTGTTGGGACCGGGTGCATGTTGACATGGATGCGGGTTCGTAATTTTATAAAATAATTACGTGCAGCGGAAGATTTAGCATAAATAATTTCTCAAATTATTTTAACCACACATCTAGCATGCAACTTTATATTGTGTAGACATGATCATATATTAAAATTTTGCAGAAAGTAAACTAATTTACTTAATACCTCGCGTAACTCGAAGGAAGGGACGAGATCCAACCGTAGCGTCCCTTGGAAGCTCCGCCTCTATTCGCGTCCACGCCGAGTTTTCTTCGGGATGACTTCGCAAAGCCACGAGTTTCGTGCCGACAAGAACTACTAGATTCTCCAAAGGCACGACAAGAATACCAAGAGAAAGATGGAAAGACTAACCACCAAATGAAGAACGGAATCAAAATTCCGGGAAGAAGGAAGGAGTAGCGCCCGCTTCTTCTTCTTCTTCGGCAGCTTCTTGGTGGTGGTTGAAGCTCACGGCAAAAGGGGTTCTCCTTTTAGGGCCGGCGGCACTAGAGGAGGGAGAGGGAGAGAAGGAGAGAGAGAGAGGGCTTATTTCTAGATCTCTTAGATTAATTTCCAAGCTTTGCCTTGGTGCCTTTATATAGTAGCCTCTCAATCGCCAAGTCTCCTTTTTATGGAATAAATTTTCATAAGAAATTTATCATATAAATTTTTCTATGAATTATTCCATCATGCCAAGTTTTATCATAATTTAATTTATGATAAAAACAACCATGTCTCCCTTTTCTTATGGAAAGAAATTTCTTTATATAAATTTCTTTATCATGGTAAATCAATCCATTATTGATTTTATAAAATAAAATAAACCAATCCATGGTTCATTTTAATTTCCATGAAAAATAAATCTCTTTATATAAATTTCTTTATATAAATTTCTTTATCCATAATTTTATAAAACAAACCACGCTCGGTTTATTTTATAATTTGAACCAAAATTCGGTTTTTCCCTTTTGTTGTGGCTGGCCATACAAAGAGGGTGGGGACCCTCTTTGGCCGGCCAAACCCAAGCTAAAACCATACGAATTAAACTCATTTAATTCGTCCAATAAGTCTTCAAAAGACTTAGCCATTTTATGCTTCCGATGCGTCTCTGAAAATTCAGATTCGACTTATCTCTCTTGATCGGAAAATCCAATTTTCAACTCGTTTTAAATCCCTCGGATTACTCGTAGTGCGTGTGACTAAATAGGCTTTCGATTTATGTTGGCCGTCTATAATTAACCAATTATAGAGCGATCATGAGTGGCACCTAGTAGTACATCATGATCCCCAATTAATCGAAAGATCTACGGTTGACCTCAGAAATTATTCTGAAACCCTTCAGCAGCTTTAATGAATTGTGCCCCATTCCCTTCACCATCTTATACCCACTTGGTTCAGGACATGGTCTATACGTGTCAGTCCCCACTAGGCTGACTACGTCACACCTAGCCCAAGTAACATTTTCTCGTCCTACGGATTCAAATTACTCTCATGTATCTAAGAGATTCATACGTTGAACATGTCATGCTCTGGCCAGAGGCTTCGAGTAACAATCCGACGATAGGCCTTGGGTATACATCTCCTCGCAAGGAGTGGTGAATCCTTTGTAGGCTGTTTAAACATCTTCGGGCACTTCGGCTTATACCCAACCATCCTGGGTCCACACCTCCTTGGAGATGCTTGCTTAAGATGTCAAAGTATAAGTCTTCATGACTAAGATGACTTGAACACCGCAAATCAAAGGAACATCGCACTTAAGCTGCAGTAAGAACTTCACTGACATGTCTATATGTAGACTACCATATGAAGTTTTACAGCCAGTCACTCCAATGAACTAGTTCCCTCAACTAGCATTCATGTTTATCTCCGGACATCCCAATGTCACCAGCCAGTGAGAATCAGCTGATTAGAGAATAACCTATGCTAGTCTCAACAGAATTGATAGTGTCCGTATTTATCAATTCATCGACTAGGGACAATTTCAATACTTCACAATTGCACATGTAGAGATAATCACTAGTTGTGAATTCATCACAAATTCTCTCATGCTGTGAATTGTATTGCGGACATTCAGTAAATGAGTTTAAGATCTCAATCAAATACATAAACATGTATACTCAAATAGTGAATATTCATTTATTAAAATAAATGATTACAATCATAAGGCGATTGCCTTAGGACACTTTTCTCATATCACTAACAAGCCGAGCTGAACACGTGGGTTGCAATGCAACGATAAACTCACTAGAGGATATTCGGGGAGACTCATGTGGAGAATGCATTGGGAGACCCATGCAGGTGTTGTAACAACGCTAGGTGCCACTTCCATGGAGGAGATGAACCACGACTACGACGCTAGATTCACGAAAAGTGCTCAAACGATGGGCACTTGCTTAGAGGTCTAAGACGCTAGATTCAAATAGACGCTGAGACTTGAAAATTGCTAGTCTTGAACACACGTTGAGAAAATTAGGTCTATAGACATATACTCAATTGAAGGATGATCAATGAATTAATTGGCTTTGATACCATAGGCATAGGGAATTATTCCTCATGGAATCCTAAGTGAGTGTATGACCCTATTTTACTAATATTTTAATGTCAATCGCACAAGCTCACACTTACTGTCTAGGTGTTTAAGGAGTGGATTGACCGCCTATACTTCTTGGGACACCTTATAGTAGTTTGGGTGAAATTATTATTTTGCTCATTGACAGGTGATGATACTAAGTTGGTACGAGTGAATGCCATTGCGCATTTGTGTCATAGCTTTGGTGAAACCAATTTAGACCTATCTTGGAAATGCCGTCCAGAATTTACTGAGACATGAGAAATTTTGCTTTTCATTCAATTTTGTTTGTCGATCATGGAAGGAGATGAAACACTATAAAAATAGAGGGAAAGAGAGGAAGCACCAATTGGAGCATTGAAACTAGTAAAGAGGAGTGATATCAGATTCAAAGAAATAGAGATCTGTCTAATATATTGTGTTTGTGGCTTTTCCAATTTCAGTTGTGCAATCCATGTCTAACTCTTACTAGTTAACTGTGCCATATTTTGTGAACATACCAATACTAGAATTTCTGTGAAATTGTTATTTAAATTAGTATTAATACTATATTTTGTAATTTGCTGATTTAAAATTTTAATTCAATTGACTTTCTAATCACTATATACTTATATCTAAAGGAAAATAAACTAAATAGAAGAAGACTCAACATAGTTGAAGTGTGCCAAAGTGTGTGTGGAGTATCAATAATGTAAAACTTTGTTGCTTCGTGAAAGTATGAAACTCTAGCACAAAACGATGTTTTAAATCTTGCTTTATAACTTGATCTGGTTTGGTTGCCAATTCAAATAAGGAAATGATACAATTGGATGAGGCATAAATGCTTCATGGCTTCTATATGACAAAAGTCAACATTCAGAGACTCTCCTATAGTATTTTTATGAGGCAATTTGTGTTCATAAATGAATATCAATATTTTATAATAATCAATAACGTCTTTCTTAGTGCTAACATTTATCTTACTGGGAACCTTAGTAAGGTGGCTAGTCAAAAGAAAATCAGCACTCTTGGTTTTATTATGCTTATCATGTTTAACTTCCTCTTTTGGTCTCTCATGGTAGCACGAACATGTCATTGTGTGTAGGTTTACCTTAAATAATGGTAGTTTGGATATGATCTTTGAAGTGATCTACTAAGGTTTAGTTTTGGAGCTCATTTAAGGTCAAGTTTTATAGCTCAATCAAATCTTCTTTATTACCATGGGAAGAGTCAGTTGGTTGGATACTAGAGCTGGCAATCATATGGTTAGAAGACGCTAAATCATCAAATGATACCACTAGAGTTAAGTCATGTAGTACAATCAAAGGTTCGTCAATTTTAAGTGAAGTAGGATCAACATGATAAGAGGAAAAACCATTATTGCTATTAGATGCCTGAGATATGTAGGTATTGGGATTGAGATCATAAGACCAACTATCCTTTTATCAAGAACCAGTTTAGATCCATGGTATAAGATTGGAGCTTTGGAATACTATTAATGAATATTATATTTGTACACATAAGTATATGACTTGGAGCTTCTAAAGAATTGCCATTTCTGGAAAAGAGCAAATGATATAGCTCTAGATATGTTGTGGATGATGACCCTAACTTTGACGACTAATTGTTGTTCAATACATTTCTTGATTCACATAAGGAGTGAATGAGTTGACTTTTCTTGAATATCTTTTTAAACTTTTCCCCTATATTAAGTTGCCAACCAAAGTTAGTGTATCTACTGAGATGCTAACGAGTGAATACTCTAGTTGTTCCTTGTAGGTGGCCGTTGTTCATCTAATTCCTCATGTTCTAGACCCAACTTTTGGTTTGGTTATTTCTACTACCCTTTGGAAAAGTACTCATGGTTCTTCTATTCCTGATCCCATTTCTTGCTACATTGTCATTTAGCTATTTTGATACCTCTTACTAAGTTCATTGTAGGTTGCTAGGGTGTTTTCCCTGGGAAAATATCACCTACTGCTATTGTGGATTTACTATAGGCTTTATTGGTGGATAAAAAAATATACACTCGTGCCCTAGAGTGGATTAATTAGACGCCTATGACTAAGATTACACTAGTCCAACTCTTGGTCACCTTGACAACTATGTTTTTGTGGGTCCCTTTATCAGTTGAATACAAAGAATGTAGTGCTCCATAGTGCATAAATATAGATAGTGCAACATTTATTGTTCAAGAGTGGTCTAGTATAAGATGTCATTGTATAATTTGTTATAGTTAGAGCATGGTTTGGCAATTGTTTTGACACTTCATCTAAGATTCTTATTCTTCTTATTTTCATGAGTCTATAGGTATCATGAGGTTAAAAGACTATCTTCATTAATATTTTTAGCCAAAAAAGATAGCTTAACATATTTTCTTAGCATAGAGGGGAGACATCTATCTCCTAATAGTGGAGCAAACTAGTTGGGAGCTAAGCCTATCAATGTCCTCATAGATTTGAATGTCAATTGATACCTGGACAAAGAAAACATTAACTCATCAAAAAGGGACAAAAAATTAGTTCGGAAATAGTACTAACAATTACAAGACTAGCTTATAACTTGGAGGTAGCCTTTAGAATTCTAAATCTCTTAGAATGCCTGAAGTAAAGGTCTAATGTATTAAAATTGGGGTCACCTTCAGATTGTCAGGTGCACTGATATTGATTGGACAAGTAACTATAGATGATCTATACAAGGCATTGCATCATTGTAGGAGGTGATCTGATTAAATAAGAAGCAAACTGTCGTATCTCGATTTAGTGCAGAGGCTAAAACGAAATTAGGCTATAGCCTATATGTGAGCTTATTTTAGTTAAAAAACTAACCATCAAGTTTAGGTACGCCCTCAAAGAGCTGATGATCAGTACTGGGACAACCAAACTGCGATGTAGATACCAGTGTTCTATGACACAACAGAGGCATTGATTTTCACTTCGTGAAATAGAAAGGTGCAGTTGAACCAAATTGCCACTCCATTATTCAGCTATAACAATTAGTTGGTAGATTTTCTAGGTTCTTAAAAGGAATTAGGATTAAATATCTGTAATAAGTTGGGTTTCATAATATCTTCCTAAGGCGAATCAAGGAACAGGGTTAGGGAACAAATTGTAGTCTACTTGCAGTTTTACATTGATAAAAAATGAACCTAGGTTGTGGGGACTATTTTGGTATCTAACTAATAGTTTTCTCCATTACAACAGGAATAAAGTCTATACTTCTGTTACTGCAAAACCATAATGGGAATGCACATTTTTTATTCCTGAGTTGTTGAAAAGTATGACACTGAATTATATTTGAGTTCACTATTTTATTTACTGAATGACTGGTTCTTTTTGACTGTTTCATATTTAGCAGCACATGGATTTAACCTTTCTCAGTTTGTTCCACTTCTATTTCGCTTTTGCAGGCGGAGTCCGCTGTCTGTCGATTCTCAACATTGTGTTTGCTCTACTCTTCGGTCTCATGGCTCTTTTTCTTGGGTCAAGCCTTCTGACAATGGGAAATAGCTGCTCTGTGCCACTCTTTTGGTCTTATGAGATTGCTTGTTGGGGTTTGGTCATATTATATGGTGGAACTGCCTATTTCTTGAGAAGAAAAGCAGCTGTCATACTCGATGAGGGTAACTATGCTGGTCATAATCATGGGCTGGAGATGTTGGAGCCCTCGACAGAAGTAACTCCTGAGATGGAGAGACGCATTAATGAAGGCTTCAAGGCTTGGATGGGTTCTTCCCTTCTTTCCTCGGACGAAGAAGATGGTCCAGATGACTATCTAGAGGAAGCTAGTCCAATTTTAGCAGAGGATGATCAACCTAAAAGGTCTATTTAGATTGTAGGATAATTAAGCTTCCATTTTGTTACATGTTACCAAAAGGATGTAAATACAACTAACTTTTACTAAGGTAGATGTTGTTTTTGACTAAATGCCTGAATTACAACATTATAGGGAATGTAAATAGATAATTTGGTGTTATATTTTGCATGATGATCTCAACTCTCTTCCATCTGGTTTTCGTTCAAAACAAGTGTTGTATAAAAGTATTGTTTGTGTAGCAAAGACTACTAGTTCCCTGCCCTCTCTCTATCAGTTTTCCCTTGGAAAACAACTATCTATTGTACACAAGTAGTTTTTTCATTATATGCAGTGTTCTTAAAATCGACCTAGGCGGCCGCCTAAACGCCGCCTAGATTGGTGTTCTCAAAATCGACCTAGGTGGTCGCCTAAACGCCGCCTAGGTGTTAGGTGTCAATTAGCCATATCGAAAATATCCTAGTTGGTCAGCCTAGGTTGTCTTGGTGCTTAAGCTAGATTAAGCGGCTTTAGACATTGACTAATCGGTCAAATCATCTAGGTGTCATGGAAATAGTATAGGGTTTTTTATGATTTTTGCTAGTTTAGGTTTTTAAATTTAAAGCCCAATTAAAAAAAAAATTTTGAAATGTATTTTTTTTGTGTCTTGAGTTTAAGTTTTATAAGCTTTAAATTTTGATCCAACAAGAAAATCGATTTGTTAACTTGTCCTAGCGGCTAATATCAAACATCATCTTCACGTACTGAGTAATCAGAGCTAGAGAAATCAAAGCGAATGTAAAAGTTCATTATTTGGAGAAATAAAAGAGTTAAAAAGTAGTAGAATAAATTTATGATATTTTATTAGTTGTGTAATTTTTAATTCATTTTAAATTTGATACAATTATGTTGGAGTTATAGAATGTGATTTATTATGTAATTTATGTTGATACTATAGAATTCATCTAATGGCGCCTAATCCTTGCTTGGGCAATCTAAATGCTAGTTACTAGTCTGACACTCGATTAATATCTAAGGAATTTTAGAACCTCCTTACAAGAAGTATAGTTATGTTGGCAAAAGAACTCTGATGCTATTGCATCTTGCTAGTGATCTTAGAACTTCCTTCGGATTTGTGATATCATAATATGCATGTTGGACAGTGTGTGTTATTGGATTCATCTCATGATTCTGTGTATCACTGTGTTCATGAATTGTGCACTCCTATAAAATATGCTTCTTAGACTACAAAATATTTCTTGACATTTTGGTTGTAACTAGTGTTCAAATATCAAATTAAATGGATTGTCAAATATAAAAAAGAGGAAATCAATACCCAGATTTTAGAAGTTAGATTATATTTGATAGTTGATGTAGATTATATTTTGATAGTTGATGTTGTTTTTCAACTTTCAAGCGTGCATGTGAAGTGATTTGATATTGAGATGGTAAGTACAATGGAAAAAATCCAATGGCTTAAGGTATATCAAGTATTTAGTAATTAGAAAGTCCAACTAAGTTGAGGATAGGCCTAGGGGTGTAATCGAACCGAACTGAACTAAGCCGAATAAGAGGCTCGAGTTCAGGCTTAATTCATTATCTCTAAGCTCGACCTCGACTCGAGTTCGATTCAAACTTTAATTCTTAAACTTGAGCTTGACTCGTAATAAAATTAAATAGCTCGAGCTCGATTCAAGAAAAGCTCGTTTAAAAATTAAACGAACTTAGTTCAAGCTTATTTATGACAATTAATTATAATAATTAATAATATATTATTATATATACATATATAAAAGTCTCTAAACGAATATGTTCGTAAATCTCTAAACGAGCATATTCGCGAGTTCACGAACTAAATATTGTTAAGCTTGAGCTTGTCTCGATAATATTTTCGAGCTCGAAATCGGATTCGAGCTCGACTCGTTAACTTAATCGAATGAACTCGAATGAATTTGTTTTCAAACTGAGACCCGAATAATTCGCGAGTGGCTTGGCTCGTTTACACTCCTAGATAGGCCAAGTGGAAAGCTCAGGTCATTTAAGGATGACCAAAGGTATAGCATATGGAAATTTTAGTAAGTCTAAGGTTATGGAAATGTTAGTAAGCATATTAGATTGAACACCCAAACTTGATGTTTGATTTTAGAGTCTAACTTTTGAATCAAATTTATAAAATGATGGAGTGATTTCCTAGTAAGTTGTTTATATTTTTAAAATTATGATATTTTTATAATTTAGATTTTATCAATATTAAGCGACTCAGTATGATATGTATCACCTTTGGCAACAACCAAATATTAGGCACCTATTCAAAAATTAATCAACCACAAATGGAAAATTTTAAGACGGGCTATTGTTTCACTAGTCTATTAGAATTTACACAAATTGATCTTTGTTACTGACATTTAGGTAGCTTTTGCTTTACTTGTCAACCAAAACTTAAATATTAGGCAATTACTGTAAGTACCCCAGGTTAATTTTGATATGATCAACGGAGTCAAGTTAGGTCCTGTTGATTTTTAATCTCTGTGTCTAAATGTGCAGGAGTTTAGGAGCGCATGAAGTCGAGCGGAAGACGCAGCGGTCGAAAAAGATGGCACAGGAAGGGAATGGGAGCCGACGGGCTCGGTGCATCCGAGGGACGCGGAGGTATGCGGAAGTGTACGCCGGTGGAGCGAGAAGGACGCGCGCGGCGTCCGAGGGACGAGAAGCTGGGAGGAAGCTCGCTTGAGGAGAAGGCCAGAGGAGAGTTTAGGTGAGCCCAACTCTGGAAGGCCTGGAAATCACCCAAGAAGACCCGCTAGAGATTGGTCAGTAAGTTGCTGACCAAAAGTCACTCGGGCGCCCCTATGCATAGGGTTTCCTGGGCACTCGGGCGCTCCTATGCATAGAGTCTCCCGGGCACTCGGGTGCCCCTGTGCATATAGGCGCCCGAGAGCCAATAATTATCCACCAGCTAGCCATTTGCAAACGTTGCGCTTCGGATAACCCTCAAGCACTTGGGCGCCTCTATAATGCCACATCAGCATTCGGATAGAATTGATCGGAGTTATAAAAAGGCCCCAGAGCTCAGTTCCAACTCACTCATTCAATTCAATCAAGCGCAAATGAATTCTTTATAGTTTTCCATGTTTTTTCTGAGCTTTTATTTTGTAAGAGGCTTCTTCGTCCGAAGAAATTTATTCAGGAGATTTACGCTATACTTGCCTTGGATTAGCAACCATCTTAGTTGCAATCAAGTAATCATTTTGGTTGCAATCTAGTAAACATTTATGTGCCTCTTTTTCTATTATAGTTTTTCTATTAATGCTTGCTTTATTTTGAAACTAATCAACATCTTTGTTTAAGATAAACAAAACATAGTAATTTTTATTTTTAGGGGAAATTCACCCTCCTCTTGCCGAACTTCGATCACCGTCAATTGGTATCAGAGTGAGGACGCTCCAGAAGGACTAACCGCCGTCTGAAGTAACTATCAAAATGGTCAGACTGGTTATCTACCCGCCACAGTTCGAGGGGGAGTTCGCAAGTTGGAAACACAAGATGCAAACATTTTTTAAAATAGATTTTGATTTGCTTTTAATAATGAAAAATGGTTTTGTAGCTCCCAAGGACGCTGACGATAAATCAAAAGATGAAAGCCTGTGGACAAAGAAGGAGCAGGTAAACTTTGTGGCGAACGAGAAAGCAAAGTTCCACCCGCTGACCATACTACCTGCATAAGAAGTCAACTGAATCGAGAACTACCAATTTGCAAAGAAACTTTGGGAAAAGTTTCTTGAACTTCATGAGGGTACCTCCGAAGCCAAACTAGCAAAAAGAGACATGCTTCGGAATCAGCTCAGCAACCTCCAACTGGAAGAAGGAGAGTCAGTAGCTCAACTACACGCTAAACTTAATGAGCTAATGACAGAACTCAGCAATCTCGGAGAGTCGGTAAGCAATCGGGACGCGCAAAGGCATGCATTGAACGCCTTTCCGAAGACACTGAACTGGACTTCGATAATCGACGCCTACTACATCTCTAAGGTGTTAGTATGGCTTGGCAGTTTCCAAGACAACCACGGGGTCGTATCTGAAGAACCTCTCTATGGCTACGGATTAAAAAATTTAATCCGAATAGAGACCCGTCCCTATAACGACCGATTCGTCGTCGTGTTAATTAGTCCAAGTCACAACTTAGCCTAAAGGCTTTGTAACTTTCCGGATTAACTAACCGCGGAAAAGACGACGATTTGGATCGTCAGTTTTTGTGTTTATCTTCGGGGTCCAGTTAATTATTATTATCTAAGATTTCAAATCAAAATAATAATTCAATCACACATGAAATGACGAGCTAGATAGAACATGGCACAATAAAACATATCATAAAGAAAACTGAGCCTGGGAGAAATATATTGTTGGGATCTTTGTCCTAGCTAGAGGGGGGGTGAATAGCAAATCGTCTAATCTTCTTGTACCTACGTTGTTAGTTTGCACAGCGGAAATACAAGATAATAAAACTAACAACAAAGAGCAAATGCTAATAACCTGATTTAGTTGGTATCCACCCCGACCGGGTGACTAATCCAACAATCCTTCGGCGGATCACTCCCCGGATAACCTCCGGCTAGTCCTCGTCGCTCTTTATGGGTGGAGAAACCTCGCCACAGCACCAAGCACACGATCTGGACACAAAAGACTACTAACACGCCTTACCCAAGCGAGTTTCGTCAAGAAACCCCAGCCCGATCGAGTCCCCCTTTAAATAGACTCGGGCTGAAAATCACGCCACCAGTCGACTGCCCAAATGCCAGTCGACTGGTGCCACTAAAATCCGACCGTTACACCCAACGTTCGAATTCTTAGCTGTTTCCAGACTTCACCAGTCGACTGGTACAGGACCAGTCGATTGGAGTCAGTCGACTGGCAGTCGACTGGTCGACCCTCCTTGGGTCGACCCGATTCTCTGTGTGTTCTAGCAGTCGACTGCCTTCGGGCCAGTCGACTGCCCTGCCTACCAGCCTAGGGTTTAGCCTCCCTGAGTACATTTCACTCAACACTTGACCCCTAGGACTTCCCGAGTACATTCACACAGCACTCGTACCCTCATGACTCGACTGACTCCTCCTCCGCAGTCTCGACTGTTGCCTTCGCGGCCTCTTCGTCTTCGGCCCTCGTCCCTCGGATGCGCACGCAAGCCTCCAGCTTGCATCCATGCCACCCTTCACGTACGCCTCGAAGTCCGCGCCCATCAGCTCATCGTCCCTGCACTCCAAGGTCCCTCAGATGCGCACACAAGCCTCCAGCTTGTCTCCATGCCATCCTTCACCGTACTGAGGCCGTCCAGTCAGGTCCATATGCGTAACCTGTACAACCTGCACACTCCATATACGCATATCAAATACAAGGGTAAGCCTAACTTAAACCCTTTGCACAAACATCAAAACCCATGGTCACACCGGACCATCTTAGGGCCGATTGCTCCAACAATCTCCCCCTTTTTGATGTTTGGCAATCCGTTTAAGTTAGGGAAAGCAAGATAGTAGTCAATAGCAAAAACCATGCTAAATAAATGCATATGCAATGCAAGTATGGATCCTATCCCAAGGCATCCTACACCTAACCCTCCGAGCCCTCCAAGCTAGGAATTTTACACCTAGCCCTCCAAGCTAGGAATTTTCCACCTAACTCTCCAAGTTAGGATTTTCCACCAAACCGGGCTTTTTAAAGCTTCTCCCAAGCTCCCCCTACATTGGACTTACAAAAGGTTCCCCTTACGCCACAAATGGAGCAACTATGCTCCCCCTTAATCTCAACTCCCCCTAAAACTAGGGTTTCTAGCAAAGGTATGTTTGGTTTCCCACTTAAACCCAACATCTCTCCCCCTTTGCCATACATCAAAAGAACCCCAATAATATCCCAATTATCAATTCTTTTAATCCCCAATAATCATAAACATAGTGTACTAGACCCCCATACACATGTTTCTTACCAATTGGACCCAAACCAGCTGCTGATACAAAAATCAGCCCTGACCAGTCGACTGCCCCCAGGGCAGTCGACTGATACTCTGATAATCAGTTTTCTGGCCGAATTTCAGAAACGTGCCAGAAATTTCACAAATCTCCAAAAATTCCCAAATTTCGTGGAGAACATTGTGGTACCGATACCTACTTGGGAAAAATACATTTCACCATGTACCTGTCCCCATTCCCAAGTTTGGTACAAAACCCAAAAGTTTTCTTATGAAAATTAAGGCAAATAGGAGACAACCTCCCCCTTAACCCATGCCTTCTCCTAATTTTCATTTTCAAAGGGTTAAGTTCTACCCAACTTAACCTCCTAACACCATGTTGAGTTATCCCCAACCCAACATCCGAGTTCTTCCCCTTTTGGATACCATTAAGGCTTGCTCCCAAGCAACCTTTTCCTTAGTGCCAAAATGAACTCACAAACATTCTAAAAACTCTAAAGGTTTGCAAGCACACTTGCTAGGATATACCCTATCCTAGAAAGTAATGACATCATGAAAATATCAAGTGTGCTTGACTTTTGGTACAATTCTAAGCTTCTTAAGGATTTTTCATTAAGTATCAATTTCCAACTTCCTTTCTAATTCCATGTGTTTGTCACATTTACCCATCTTAATTTGACACATGGAATTGTCCTCAAACTTCCTTTTTGACCTTTAAATCTTAGATTCCTAGGGAGACTTATCAATTTCCTTGGTTTTCAATGATTTTCATAAATCCTTATAAAGTCATGGGATAACACTTCTTTCAAGGATTATAAAATTATAACCGAGAATTCTAATCCTAAATCATATCCCATAATCAAGTTTGCAATTTCTGATTGGCCAACATTCTCATTATCAATTTCAGCCTACGGACCAGTCGACTGCCCATGGGGCAGTCGACTCAAAACCTCAGAATGTTTCTGGGCTTGAGACCAGTCGACTGGGATGGTCCCAGTCGACTGCCTCCAGTCGACTGGGGTATTCCCAGTCGACTGCCCTTCAGTTTTTCTGGCGTACAGAGATATTGGTCGACCTCCCAGTTGACTGCTAGTCGCCTGCCACCAGTCGCCTGGTATCTGAGCCAGTCGACTGGTAGCTGAATTTCAGCCCTCTTTGGTGATTTTCAGAAATGTCGTAAAAATTCTACAAATCTCCAAAAATTATGAAATTTCGTGGGGAGATTTGTGAAGCCAATATCTACTTGGGAAAAATATGCTTCCAAATAAATGTACTCCAAATCCCAAGATTGGCACGAAACTCAAATCTCTCTAAAGTGTATCAATTAAACTTATCCTAAAAGTTCTAATTCTCACTTTTCTTCAATGCATTCACTTCTCCTTGATCATAACTCATTTTTATTATTGAGTTACATGGTATTCCACTATTAAACCTCAATTTTGTCAATTATAGCCCTATTTTCACCTTTTCTCCCTAAAATTCACCTTTTGATGTGCCAAAATCTAGGATTAAGACTTACCCAAGTCTTCCAATCCTTTTTGGCACATTTCACCTAATTTCCTAAGGAAGAACCTTTTGAGATCCATCTACCATGGACCCCAAAGGCTCCTAGAGCTCCCCCTTGAGCTCTTAGTCTTAGCCACCTCCCTAGGTGACTCCATCCACGCTAGGTCACACCGGTGTGCCACCGATGACTCTTGGCCTACAAAATTGACCTTTTTAACCTTGGACACCTTGTTCTTGGTTAGGTCACTCTCTTTACCCTTGGATGGCATCCCCTTGCCACCCTTAGACCTTCCCTCCTTACTAAGATTGTATGTTTTCCCAACATACTTTTTTCTATTTCCCTTGGAGGTCTTAGATTGGTACCCCAATCCCGATCTATCATAGTTGGGTTTGATGCTACCCAACACCATGTTTAGACCTTTAGATCCAATCTTGAATCTTTCTAAGGTCTTCTCTAAAGTATCAAGTCTTGCCCTTAAGGCTTGATTTTCCCTTTTTAGCCCTCTAATCTTGGATTCCATATGTCCACTTTGGACATTCCTAGACCTATCCATTTTCTTAGGCATTTGTCTCCCCTTCTTGGGGTTAATACCTTGATCCTTAGGTGCATAAGTCGTAGGTCTATCATGATGCATGCTCTTTCTAGAATTATGATCTACCTTGTTATACCTATTCCTATCATTATACTTAAATCCAAAATTATGCACCATTAAACATTTCTCATTAATTCTAGCATGCATGGATGGGCAATTTTCATTATTTCTAAAATGTAATGAAGAACTTGAAATTGAATTGCATTTTATCCTAGGGTTAGGAATTACCTCCCTTACCCTTGAAGTTCTCCCTTGATGTGATCTTTGTTTCTTCCTTTCCTCTTTCTCCCATCTTCTTAGATGCTCCATTTTCTTGAGCTTTCCACTCATTGGGCATCTTGTGTGGTAGTGTCCTAGCTCTCCACACGTGAAGCATCTAATTTTCTTCTTAGCTTGAGCCTCTTTATTCCTACAACCCATGTTAGATTTAACCGAAATTGAAATGGGTTTAGATTTTACCTCCCTTTTACCTTTTGGGCACTTGTCCTTGTAGTGCCCCTTTTCATTGCACCCAAAGCACGTGATATGCTCTTTCAATTTGGCTTTGGTAGAGGTGGAGGCTAGGTTGACTTCTTCTTCAACCTTGGAAGAGGTGGATGCTTCCTCTTGTTCTTGCATTAGTGAAGATCTTTCTTCCCCCTCAATTCTTGAAGTGGTGACCTCCTCCTCTTCTCTAGATGAGGTGGATGACCTCTCACTTTCTTCTTCCACTTCACTTGATGAGATGGTCAATTCTCCTTCTTTTTCTTCTTCTTGAACCATTTGACTCATCCCTTTGGGCTCCTCTACTATTTGAGTTGTTGTAGGGTTTTTGTGTACTTCTTCCAATTTATTCCACAACTCATATGCATTCTTATAACTCCCTACATTACTCAAAACATTGTTAGGCAAAAGATTTACTAAAATACTCATTACCTTTTCGTTTGCCTTGGAATAGGCTTGTTGCTCTTGAGTCCAACATCTAGGACGAAGCTTCTTGCCGTGCTTGTCCTTTGGAATTTCGAAGGGCTCATTTATCATCATCAAGCACTCCCATTCCATGCCCAACCATGTCTCCATTCTTGATTTCCAATACCCGAAATCCTCATGGTTGTAGGCCGGCGGAGTGTAAATATCTTCACCCACCTTGTCCTCCATAGCTTTCTCCTCTAGCATATGCTCCCTCGGCGGTTAGTCCGATCAAGAGCGAACCTGGCTCTGATACCACTTGTTGGGATCTTTGTCCTAGCTAGAGGGGGGGTGAATAGCAAATCGTCTAATCTTCTTGTACCTACGTTGTTAGTTTGCACAGCGGAAATACAAGATAATAAAACTAACAACAAAGAGCAAACGCTAACAACCTGATTTAGTTGGTATCCACCCCGACCGGGTGACTAATCCAACAATCCTTCGGCGGATCACTCCCCGGATAACCTCCGGCTAGTCCTCGTCGCTCCTTATGGGTGGAGAAACCTCGCCACAGCACCAAGCACACGATCTGGACACAAAAGACTACTAACACGCCTTACCCAAGCGAGTTTCGTCAAGAAACCCCAGCCCGATCGAGTCCCCCTTTAAATAGACTCGGGCTGAAAATCACGCCACCAGTCGACTGCCCAAATGCCAGTCGACTGGTGCCACTAAAATCCGACCGTTACACCCAACGTTCGAATTCTTAGCTGTTTCCAGACTTCACCAGTCGACTGGTACAGGACCAGTCGACTGGAGTCAGTCGACTGGAACCGATTCCAGTCGACTGGCAGTCGACTGGTCGACCCTCCTTGGGTCGACCCGATTCTCTGTGTGTTCTAGCAGTCGACTGCCTTCGGGCCAGTCGACTGCCCTGCCTACCAGCCTAGGGTTTAGCCTCCCTGAGTACATTTCACTCAACACTTGACCACTAGGACTTCCCGAGTACATTCACACAGCACTCGTACCCTCATGACTCGACTGACTCCTCCTCCGCAGTCTCGACTGTTGCCTTCGCGCCCTCTTCGTCTTCGACCCTCGTCCCTCGGATGCGCACGCAAGCCTCCAGCTTGCATCCATGCCACCCTTCACGTACGCCTCGAAGTCCGCGCCCATCAGCTCATCGTCCATGCACTCCAAGGTCCCTCAGATGCGCACACAAGCCTCCAGCTTGTCTCCATGCCATCCTTCACCGTACTGAGGCCGTCCAGTCAGGTCCATATGCGTAACCTGTACAACCTGCACACTCCATATACGCATATCAAATACAAGGGTAAGCCTAACTTAAACCCTTTGCACAAACATCAAAATCCATGGTCACACCGGACCATCTTAGGGCCGATTGCTCCAACATATATCTCGCCGTTTACCTCGCAGTCTTCTATCTTATGACCCTCCCCTCCTGGACGTCGTGTGGGCGACGAGCTACCAAGACGCGGAGTCACCAAGGCCCTTGAATCAATCCTTCCTTTTTCTCCTTCTCTTTGCGTCAAGTCACAAAACCCTAGGGTAGGGTTTTGCTTCACCACCGGTGGCCCTTGAAGGAGATGATGATGAAGTCGAGAGGATGAATTCCTCTCCTTCACCACCACCACGCCAACCTCTCTATCTTCTTCCTTTCTCGCGGCATCAATACCACAAGGGAGAAGGTGGTGGAAGAAGAGTTCCTCCACCTTCTCCCTTTTCCGGCGATAAACACCACAAGGGAGCAAACCTCACCGGCGCTCCACCCTTCTTCCTCCTTGCTTCCGCGCGCCACAAAAAGGAGAAGGGAGCTTCTCCTTTGTCTTGTGTACATCCGCAGCAAGGTAAGCCGAAGAAGAGAGTGGAAGAAGATGAGAGCCGTGAGTTCTCTTCTCCTCCACCGCCGGCGCCGATCTCCACTCCTTGCGCCGCCAATTTCTTCCTCTACCCTCCTTGCCGCGCGCCACCAAGGGTAAGAGACAACTCCTCCCTTGCTTCGTGACCGAACGCGTCCTTTAGGATGAGAAGAAAACAAGAGAAGAAGAGGAAGTGTTCCTTCTACCGCCGGTGCCCAAGGGTTGAGAAGAGAGGAGAGATTAGAGAGAGGGAGAGAGAGAGGTGGGGTTTATATAGGGGATTAGTTATGTTTAATTGGAAAAAAATTTCAATTAAATATGGACTGATTATAAAAATTTATATAGAATAATTCCTTAATTAATCCAAGATTAATTCCTTTAATTATTCCATCCAAATTTTTATATAGAATAATTCCTTAATTATTCTATGATTAATTCTTTAATTAATTCGAGATTAATAAATTAATTAATCCCAAATTAATTCCTTAATTAATCTGGCCTTTTATTATGACTCTTATGGGGCTTTATTGGGCTAAGATAGGGACCATGAGGAGGAGTTGGTTCTTGGCCCTCTAATGGATCCATAACTCGATCCATTAATGGAGATCCATTCCACTAAAGGATCTCATTGTACTTCCTCACCAACCCCCATATTTTCATATGGGCTCCACCTATTACGAGTCGTCCATCTCCCCGTGTTTAAGATATTGAATGCCCAATAATTAATTCAATTTACTAATAATTAAATTAATTATCTTCTTGATCCTTGATTAGTACCACTCAACCTTTTCGACATGCTGGACCATGGTCCACTTGCAAGATTTGACATGATGATCCTTTTGAGCTCACCAAGGGGGCATCATCACCCTGACTCACCAGGACACAGATTCCATCAATAATCAATGACACATCATATTATTAATATTATTTCCCAACTTACCGGGTCTATCGATCTAGCAGAATAAATCTCGCCCATTGGTGAATCAAAGATATAATAATTAATAATATATACCCGCCATTATTTCGGGATTCAGAGATTGTACTCCATAATAGCAACTGAGGTCTAATCCAATTTACTAAGTCAGTATAAAAATTAGATGACCTCTCTTTTGGTCCTACTCAATGTACACAAAGTAGACTAGTGTAATCCTATGGTTAAGATAAATCACACCTGATTACACTACAACCATCCCGATGGTTTATCCAACTCTATCTCGGTTGTGAGTCTCTTTCTTATGTTTCAGCAAGGCACCCAATAACATGATCTTCTGTGCGATACCACGCACCATGTTATCTACAATGCCAAGCATTAGACGTTTAGTGCACATACTAATATAAACATGCACAGTGTAATTTTCTGATTCTCTTTAAAATGTAGATGTATCCTTAACCAAAAGGCAAAGCTTTTAGTATACATCCTAACATAAGGATCTTGAGGAAAGTATCTTAGAGCAACTTTTTTTGACTCTAGAACTTCTCGAATCTGGATGTGCAGGAAAAAGTAAAACAGACAACATCGATCTAAACACGAGAAGGATTTAACATGAAGAGGAATCTTCAGAAAATGAAGAAAACGTAGCGTATATGGTAAGAAAGTTGTCTAAATATTTTAAAACTAAAAAATTTAATAAAGTGTAGGGTAAGAAACTAAAGAAAATCCGCTGCTACAATTGCAACGAAGAGGGACATGTGAAAGAAAACTGTCCTAAATAGAAGAACAAAGGAAAAGGGGCAATAAAAGCAAAAGTCCATAACCTAAAGGCGACATGGGACGAGTCTTCATCGAAAGATTCAGATCTTGCGAAACACACCGGACTTGCACCGATGGCTTCACACCAAGAAGATGAGAGCATCGATGAAGGAGGAGCTACGTCAGTAGATAGCAACGGCGAAGGGGAGCTTTGAACTTCAGAAAGGATATGGTAAGTGAGGTGTGTCTTCTACCTCCTGACCAATTATATTTTGGTATTAAGCAAATGACAAAATCCTTGTATAAATTGAAAAATAAAAATGTAGAATTAAAAAAAAAATTATCTTTTTCATGTCCATTAGAAATGTATGATAAATTAAAATGTGAAAATGAAATTTTGAAAGTTTAAATTAAAAAATTATAAAATAACTATGCATGTTCAAATTGTTCTCGAAATTCAAAAATTAGATATTATGGTAAACATAATTGGTATTTTAAATTTCATAAAGATCAAATTATAAAAATTTCTAGAATTTATGTTCTATCTAAATTTTTTGTTAATCTAGTAGGAAAGAACTTATATCGGGTCCTTAAATCTGTTTTAAACTGTTAAACTTTTTTTAGAGATTTTTTTTGTAATTAATGCTTGATCTAATTAATAATTTTTACTTGCAAAAAAATTAGTTTAAGATTTTTTAATAATAGAAATTTCTTTGTTCTATTCAAAGAATATTTTTTTGAAATTTTAAACAGATAAACAAATTTATTATGATTTTTCGTTCAAAAATATATTTTTAAATTTTAAAAATATAAAAAAATTAATTTCATTGAATTCGATTTTTTCCGATCTGGAAATTAACTTTTAAGCCTTGAAAAAAAATTCATAATATTTTGATGTCGAAATCAAAATTTAAAATTTTTTTTCCAAATTATCAATATTAAATTCAAAATTTGATTTTCAAAATAATAAAAATTTGTTTTCTCTTTGATAATTTTTTTTTGAGATAAATCTATCAAAATTCTAACTTAAATAAAAATTTGATTATTTTTTGAGTAAAAATAATTTTTTCAAAATTACTTTTCCAAAATTAGACTTTATATTTTAAAAATTAATTTTTGATCAAAATTTGAAAAATTGAATTTTTTGAAAACTAATTATTATGTTAGAAATCTTCACCAAAAGTTTCAAAATTTTTAAGTGTTGGATTAATTTGTTTAAATTCGTGTAAGTATTTCCCATAATATTTTTTTTTTGATGTGATCAAAGGGGAAGACATATGATTATGTTAAGGGGGTATGCTTAATTTTAAAATGTTTACTGCTTTCACTATCATATATTTATTCCTATTTTTTTATGCTTATTTATTCTAACTTAAGTTGTTGCACATCAAAAAGAGAGAGATTGTAAGTACCCCAGGTTGATTTTAATGTGGTTAATCGAGCCAAGTTATGTCTTGTTAGTTTTTAATCCCTATGTCTAAGTGCGCATGAGCTTAGGAGCGCAGAAAGTCGAGCGGAAGACGCAGCGGTCGAGAAGGATGACATAGGAAGGGAGTCGATGGGCTCGGTGCATCCGAGGGACGCGGAGGTCTACGAAAGAGTATACCGGTGGAGCGAGAAGGACGAGCGCGGCGTTCGAGGGACGAGAAGCAGGGAGGATGCTCACTCGAGGAGAAGGCCGAAGGAGGATTCGGGTGAGTCCAACTCTGGAAGGCCTGGAAATCACCCAAGAAGACTCGCTGGAGACTGGTCAATAAGTTACTAACCAGAAGTCACTCTGGCACCCCTATGCATAGGGGCGCCCGGGCTCTCGGGTGCTCGTATGCATAGGGGTGCTCGATGCTCGAGCGCCCCTGTTCATACAGGCTCCTGAGAGCCAATAATTATCTATAGCTAACCGTTTGCGAACGTTGCACTTCGGATAACCCTCAAGCTACATGTCAGACATCCTCAAGCACTCGGGCACCCCTATAGTGCCACATCAGCATTCAGATAGAATTGACCGGGGCTATAAATAGACCCCCATAGCTCAGTTCCAACTCACTCATTTAATTTAATTAAGAGCAAATAAATTCTTTGTAGTTTTTCATTCTTTTTCTGAGCTTTCATTTTGTAAGAGGCTTTTCCACCCGAAGAAATTTATTCAGGAGATCTAGGTTATATTTCCCTTGGATTAGCAACCATCTTAGTTATAACCAAGTAAACATCTGTGTGCTTCTTTTTCTGTTATAGTTTTTCTATTAATGTTTTCTTTAGTTTGAACTAATCAACATCTTTGTTTATGATAATCAAAAGATAGTAATTTTTATTTTCAGGGACAATTCACTCCTTTCTTACCGATCTTCGATCACTATCAATTACCACTCCACTTGGTGACTAAACAGCATTGATTAGATTTATGAAAGGTATGTTCTTGAATCATTATGTGCATACCACTTGTCATGTGCCATTGTTATTCCATAAACTTTAGTTTTCTCATGCACAATTCCAAAATAAACATGTCCATTATCATATTATTACAAATTTGCTATAAGATTTCAAAATATATTTTACTTCAAGAGGCAATCATTAAGATGCATTATGCATGATTATTGAATTATTTGGCGAAAGGTCATATCTCGAGCATGGTTGGTCCTCATTTGTAGAGAAGTAAATTAGGAAATTGAGCAGACCGCCACATAATTATTGAATTATTACTTTAAGTGAATCTCTTCATTGGCCAAAAGTATGCCAAAGCACAAAGAAGTGATAAGGAAGTCAGCTAATGAAAATTATAATAAAATGTCAAGAAACAAGTGAATAAACCCAAGAAACATGGAACTATTATTCTACTGAATTAATAAGTCTTTAAAAGATTATTTCTAACATTTGTATTCAAATCAAAGATTTAATAGCTTCGCTATATCAAATGCTTTGTTAACCTTTAAATTGTGTCATTTTGTGAACTAATGAAATATTTTTGAAGTTGAATATGATTATTATTATTATTATTATTATTATTATTATTATTATACTCTTTCATTTTTCTGATATAAAAATATAAATATTATTTAGTGTTGTTGTGTAGAATAATAAATAAATTATTAGTTAATTTAAATTTATACATTTAATAATAGCATATGGGATTTCAAAAGTTATGCATATATAAAATTATTTAGAAAATATTATTTTTCTAATTATTAATCACATGTTGTAAAATTCCAAAAGTTTTTGATAGGATATTCTATAACTAGCCCAAATCAATCATATCATTATTCTGTCTCTTATATATATATATATATATATATATATATATATATATATATATATATATATATATATATATATATATATATATATACTCTAAAAAATTATGTGAAAGAGATAAATTACAAGGTTAACTTTTTATCGATAGCCAAGTGCCCGCTAAGATTTGACTCTTATCTACCCATTAAGTTTGTCACCCTCTAACTAACTGGAGATCCCATGTGTATGTGTATATACACATATTTGCTCTAAGTCTATTGCCCATGCACAATCGCAGTAGAGAAAACCTCAATCGATTGAGGAGACTCAATCAATTGAGGAGGACTCTCCTTAATCGATTGGAAAATCTCAATCCTCCTCAATCGATTGACTCAATTAATTAAGATGTATTGATCGTGATCATCACGATCAATTATGGTTGGAATTTAGTCGTGTTCTCTCTTATGTTCACCTTCATCTCCTAGATTATAATTTGGGTAGAGCTAGATGGTCGAAAGTCATCGACATTGGATAGTCGAGTGTGCACAGACGCCTTCTCTCCCAATCGATTGAAGAATCAATTGAGAGACAAACGTGTATGGGCGCGCAATGAGCAATCTACAATATATATATATATATATATATATATATATATATATATATATATATATATATATATATATATATATATATATATAGCAATTTGATATCCTCGATGACACATGTGTGCACCTCGGGTATATAAGCCTGCCTATAAGTTTAGTCATTCTAAGATGTACGTTAATGCTTTTTTTTTAAAGTGAAAAAAAAATGAATCATTCAAATATTCCGACAAAGGGATATTTAAGTAACACAAACTGTGCGGAGAGTTATATAGAGTGAATGTGTTCATCAAACCCCTTTCCTTCTTGATTATACATATAGTCAATATTCTCATATGCTTTTACTTGTCATCTCCTGCTTCCGCAATTCAACAAAAAGATGGAAGCCAAGAAACAGAGGCTTTGGATACTTGTTATGAAGGATTCGAAAAAGACTATTATTTGAACAAGTTAAATCAATCAAATTTACATTAATTTTGTCAAAGGTTTTCCGATCAGAAAAAATTTAAAATGCAACCGGGAAAAAAAATAAGAAATAAAAAACTGATAAACCTCAAGATAACTGAGAGAAACACTAGAAATATAGTAATGCAACTAAAACCAAAAATGTTTGTCCCGATGAAAAAACAGATCACATTATATTTATTATATACAATCTATTATGTATAATAGATTCAATAATGTGATATAATCCTTTTCCGAAACCTCGTATGGGTGGAAGAAAAAACAAATACTAAAAAATACAAGGACAGGTTGAATTGTATTCAGATTTTCTCTGTCATCCGATTAAGAATGGCAGGTTAGAGAAAAGGATAAAATAAAAATATTGGGATTACTAAATAATATACGATAGCAGGAAAAATACATTGAGATTATATTTAAGTAACATTCATTGATAATACTCCAAATCAGCTGTCTTCTAGCTAAGACGATCGATGGCTAGGCCATCAAAATGAAAATAGAGAAGGAAAAAAAACATGGGATGTAATAAATCATTACAGCTATGTCAGCCAAGGAGCATAAAGAAATAAAGGATTTGTAGTTATCAGCCTGAATCTTTCTATCTGCATACCTTCAAAAGATACGATGACGGGCTCATTGCCGTCTCTGCTGTACTCACTGTTTTCAGATTTTCTGGTCTTTTAGCTGGTGTGCCACAGCCACTAAAATCAAGAACTCGTGCTTCAGACTGCAGAAAATCAGTATTTGGACCGAGCACAATCAATTATGTATCAATATTTCATCAATATATATATATATATATATATATATATATATATATATATATATATATGTATATATATATAGCATTTGTCATCTTCAAAGAGGCAATTATTTCAAAAGCTTCAGAAACACCTAGTCCGTTATCTTGATTCAGCAATGTTTGATGTTGCATGACCTAGAATGTATTACCTATGTCCAAGTTGATGAAATCCAAAATGATTAAAAGTCTAGAAATTGAAGGCCTATGTTTGACTTAGCATGACTATTGATTGACCTTTATATGTGTTCGTGAATGAAAGCTGGCCTAGTTCAATTCATAAGATAAAGTATTCATTAGGAAATCATAGCGAGTTCATAGTCAAAGCCAAAGATGTTTATCAGAGGTAGCAAATACCATAATTTTTGCTGGCATGCTAAAATTTTCTGCTTCTTTGTCGCGATCCACATTTTCTTCTAAGGATTTCTTGTACTCCAGTCGTGCCTCATTTGAGGTTTTTCCAGCACTCCCACTTCTCAGCAACTCTTCCGCCTCTGCAACTACACCAGCGGCGTGCTCACTAAATTGCATCATCAAGCCAATGGCATCATAACTTCTATCAGCTGGACTCATGAAAAATCCTGCATCCTAATATTTTGGGAAGAGAAATTTATCACACTAACTCGAAAACGTTAACAAAAGAGAGATTTTAATTTAACAAACATAGACTAGACACATGAGGTAAACAAAAAAAAGTACTTTCCTAATTCAGTAACGATTTTCTGCATGGGGAAGATGAATGGACTTTCTATATGATGTATAAAGTGACCATAGCAAACAACAGGTCATCCAAAGAAAAGAAACAAAAGCAAGATATACAACTCACAAAGAAGAATATTTCTAACCTCAAATGTCAGTTCATTGTGGATTGCATTTCCCGGAAGGAGAGAATTCATAAACCAAGGTGACTTCCAAGCCGAAGGAGATTCAATTCCTCTTTTGATACAAGGGGTGTCATCAAAACTGTTGAGAGACAATATTAAGAATAGAGAGAAGATGAAACATTCCATGGCATAACCTGAAAGCTAATATGGCAAATCATGCCATGATGAATATCAATTTGCTAATATCATCATATATCTGCTACAACAATGTTACCTTTCTGTTCAAGGGAAAAAAAAAGTGTTCAACACAACTATAAGTCTATAACTATAAAATTAAGAACATAGATTTAACAAGAATTTAACTCAAACACAAATGATCAGGTAAGACCTAATTCTACAGATTGATGGGTATGAAGAACAGTGAAGAAACATACTACCATTCCTAAATTGTAAAACTAAAGCCAATGATGAAAAGTCCTAGTTAAAATTTCAAGCAGCATAAACATAAGTTGATTCATGGAAGGGAATTGAATTAATGCACGTAATACTGAAGAAAAACAATCAAATTGTTTATATACTTCCTTACATTTTTAAGTGTGTGATGTCATCAGCAGCTGAACTGCATTCTCCAACCACTATAGGAGAAGGCCCTGTTGATTGAGATGGCATTGATATTGTTGGAACTGAATCCAGGTCCTTTTTCTTTTCATCAACACTCGAAGAAAACACAATAGAGTCTTGCATCAGAGGTTCAGCATTGGGATCTATTTGGCCATTGTTTGACATACTTTCAGATCCCTTAATAGTTTCAACTTTTAATGACTTTGAACCTGTGGCAGATGACACCTTGGTAGGACCTTCATTGCTACGTGGAGAAAAGAGTCCTTGGTCCTTGGAATTGCATTGAATGAGAATACGAAATGGCTGCCTCAATAAAATACATGAAAGGAGTTTATTCTTAATCATGTTGGAAATTAAAACCCAAAAGAGTAATATTAAACAAATTTTGGCATTTAGGAACTCGAGAAATTGAACTGCCTTATTTTCAACTAATACTGAAAAACACAATGATACTTACAGGTGGATGCATAAATCCCAGTGAAATGCTTGATGCATCAATGTTTAGCATCAGATATTGAATGGGTTTGGGTTTCGAAATTCATCTTATTTTCTAATAAATTTAGCTATACATGGAGACTAAACATGGCATTTCAAGCTAGCTTTATCACATTTTGAATTTTGACAGTGATGCCCAATCTTAATGGCAATGCATGAATTATCTCACATCAAAACATATTGACACACAGAACAAGATAGACCATTAAATAATGGCTTGGATTTAGATATTAAGCTAAATCTTGGAAGATCAAAATGATCATTAGAACTTTACGGCCTAAAAAGCTACACCAATATAGCAAGAAAGTCAACATCAACGAGCACACAAAAGGAAATTCTCGTGTACACAAGGCTTGCAAAAAGAAAAAGAAAATGTGTGGAAGAGTATGGATTTTCATATATCAGGATAAATGCTCAAACACCAACTTGAGGTAGCTTAAGCTATAGCCCCAACTTTAAATCTTTCAATTTACCACATATGTTTTGTTTCAACATATTCTGATAAGGATGGTGTTAGTGCTTATATGGATGTTATTTGTGAAATACAAATCCAATTGTTATGGTAAGCAACATAAACTGAAAGAAAATTACATCTAAAAGTGATGGTATAGTGTGGCAATCCATGACAGAATGTGAAAAACATGTCAGCATTCTTTTGTAATCGAGGGAGAAAGAGTAAAATTTAGTATTCAATATAGAATTCCATGTTAGCATGTCAGTGCACTGTCTTATCTTGACATATGCAATATGAACTTTACTCTTTCTCCAAATCCACAGTACATAATGTTTGATTGTCACTGTGATTCAGGTCGAAATGTCAATATCCTTGAAAATTGTTACTATAGTTACCAATCTTGCAAAAATTTGAGGAATATGATCAATGCAGCTGACCACAAATTGCAAGGAAATGAAACTTAATCCCATATTTTACAATTTTGACAAGCACAGTTCTATGTTTACTAAATTATTTGAGGTAACCCAATTGTCTGGGGTCAACTAGATGGATTGGTGTATATTCCTCTCAAATCTCATCCACAGGCAGTGAACTCTGCTGACTAAAACCCAACAAAAAGAGAACAATTGTGAGTCTACCTTTTTTCCACCTACATAGATCATCATCATAATAAAAATCATCAAGCCATATGTTTGCATTTGTTCCAACCATTTGGAGTTGGCAACATCGATCTAATCCATCTAGTAAACTATATCCAAACTATATGACTAGGGATATTAAATAATTTAAATTATCTTTTAGTGCAATAAGTTTTCTTCGGTGTGCTTCCACCCCTTACACCTGTCACTCGAATCAATTATGCTAACTTTTATAACACTTCTTTAGCATGTCAAATTTGATGGTTAACCAACAACTCTAAAGTTCATCTTTCTAAATGGTGATCGAGGCGGCCGCCTAGGCGGGAGGTGGGCATCAACCACATTGCCTTGGCCTAAGACGGTGCTTTAGGCGGTAACTCACCTCCATCTGCCACTACCCCGTCGTGCCTAGATCTGCCGTCGCCGCGGCCACCACTGTCATTTCACCACCACGACGAACGTGTCGCTTGGCTAGGTGATAAGTTCAGACGTGTCACATGAGCCTGGATATTTCATCCAAGCCCAACGACGAGCCTAGAGGGGTTGCCCGGGACCTTGCAATGAGTTCGCAACCGAAACAAGATACGCGGGTAAGTTAAGATTTAATTAAATAACTTTATGTTAATAATTTTAATCAAATTCTAGCTATGATTGGGATAATTTAAATAAACTTAATTAAAATCTAACAAAATAATCCCATTAATTATATATATATATATATATATATATATATATATGTAATTATTATTTTTAAATATTTAGTTTAAATTTAAAATTTTAAAATTTTAATTAATATATTTTATTAAAAGTAAATATTATAAAGAATAATGATTATTTATAATATTATATTAATATGTATAAAAATAGTAAAAAAAATTCAACCATCTATGCACCGCTTAGGCAACCGAGTCGATAAGCGGTCACTGACCGCCCCAACACTGCATACCGTCATTTACAACACTGCTAAAATCATATTTGTTATAGAACTAGGAGAGATTCAATCTATCCCTTTGTAATCTTAGCAAGAAGCTCATAAGCAAGCAAAGTTTCCAATATACAAACCATGAACAAAGCTTTTTGTCACCAAAAATAAAAGACTAGTATCTTCATAAATTTGCACATTTATATATGACTACCAATACTCTTTTTATTTTCTTTTTACTCTAATCACAGCCTAAAAAATTACTGATATGGTATTGGAACTGCATCAAGAATCTATTTGCCACAGAAGATTTTTCTTTTCAAAAAATAAACTAGATAGTCAAGTAATAAGGATAATAACCATGGAGACAGGAACTTTTTAGTGCATATTAGTAACCCAATTAAATAGAAATGATCAATAAACTTACTGTCCTCAAAGCACCCGCATCAGCTGCATTTGCAGCACTAACCGTTGTTGAAGAGGATATCACTTTATCAGACAGGTTACTTAAGACCTTAGCTTCCTCAATGTTTCCATCTGCTGCATAACCAGAAGGAATTATGTTTTCTTTGTCCTCATCCTCAAGAACAGGTTCGTTCTGCTGGTTGTCAGAGGGAGAACTAAAGACCCCTTCAGTACAATCCGAAGGAATTTTATCCAAAATGGCTTCATTATTCCCATTAACCATGCAAGATTTCTCATCATTATTCATGAGGAATGAGCATACATGAACCATATGTTTACCAGGTTTCTTGTCAGTCCTTTGTTCTGCTAGAGGTGATGACAATTCACGTTGTCGCTTCTTCATAATAGATGGTGTACACAAGAAACTTTTGGCAGCACTTTTTAGAAGGGCATCAGGTGACCCATCACGTGATGGTGAATCCCAAAAGCTATATGGTTTGGAACTCATAGAGGACATCATTATCTGACGAATTCCAAAGGGACTATATGCTTGCTGAAGATCTCCAGAGGATATGAGGTCACAGCTGACAAATGGAATATCTAAGCTTGGAAAGCGTGGTGGTTCGTAAAATAAAGCTCCAGAATCTGGCATCTCTATTGAGTGTACAGTTGTATCCTGTTCTGATGACAACAACTTTTGATTGGGAATAACAGAACCTGTTTCTTCTGTATTTGTGTGCTTTGGAGTGCCAATTTCCCGTTCCTTCTCTTCCAGTAGAGTAATCTTAGGTTGACTTTTATCATCAGGGCACAGAAAAGTGCAACTGGAGTAAGCAAAGCCATCATATGCACATGTAATGACCTCTGGATCTTGACCTCCAACAGAGGTTTGTCTGGTATCAACTGTATGGCATCCATGCAAACTTCCCTCACTTGTAGTTTGGTAAGGAGGTGCTAGCACCACCAAATTGTTGCAATGGGAATTTTGGAGCATATCTGCTGAATTGCTAGGGTATGCTTGATCAGAGCACATAGTAGTACTTCTGTAAGCTTCAGAAGTGAAAGAATTTTGGCAATTTACACCTGAGAAATAATCCAAATTGATGGAGCTTGAAACATCAAGATCAATAGATACTTCCTCAGTAGTTCCTTGATTAATACCTGATCCATAAGGATTGTTGTTGAAGCAACTAGTTCCGCATACCAAAAGGTTATTCTGGTTTGTATGATCTAACAGATTTAGCCACAAAGCAGATTCACTTACATTGTTTCTAATGCAAAGTTTCTGGTATTCTGATGTTTCTGGTAACTCCAATGCTTTCTGGGACACTTCTGAAGAATTGTTTGGCAACTGATATGCTGTCACTTCCTCAGCAATTTTTTCTGGTATAGCCTCTAGTATTAGGCTTGTAGATGCTGATACATCACACTGTGCTTCAGAAACAGCAGATGTATATTCCTCTAAACATGCATAATATTCCTTCATGCACATTGCAAAATTGGAGTCCTGAAAATCTTTTCCACTGATATCTGTATCAAATTTCATTTCATCATCCACTAGTGCTGCATGAATGAGTTCCCCATCAGACTGAGAGCAAACCAAATTAGCTGATGAAGTTTCACAATGATCTGATGAATCCTCAATCTCTGGCCTCTCTTTTATATCACTCTCATTTGGTGGCTGTCTATCAACTAACTGAGGACTTTCAGCATGAGAAAGCCCTTTAAAGTGTGAAAGCAATCCTGATGCTAAGTATGAACTAATTTTCTTTTTCACTGAACTATTCCAGTGATTCTTTATTGCATTATCCGTCCTGATGGAGCAGAACACAAATAAATAAAAATAAGTATAATTGTTTATCAAGAGCAGTTTAGTTGTTATTTTGAAAATGAGCATATAATATAAGAAATGCAGAATTTTAGCATGATATCCAGGACAATATGATTAACAGAGCCAAAAGTAAAATACACTTTTGTGATGATTTTTCTTATATAGAACAACACTGTCTATAAGGAAAAAGTAAAGAAGAAATGAAACTGCCTTGAGAAACTGACGGTGAATAAGACCATACATTATTACTTTTAGACATTGACAACACATCAATAAGCCATGTATATCCAGCCATTTGAGAGTATTTAAATAGATCATATTCCTTCCTTAAATACTACATACGACTGCAATAATTGCAATATTAATCTCTTGAAGCACTTTTAATTATGTTAACAAAAGTTGTATTTGGTTCCCTTCTACTGTCATTTCTTCAACTCCATATAATTCAACTTCTCGCACAATCATCTTAATATTCTTATCTCTACTTTGCTAACTTTTATATGTGTTGTTTCCTAAATGTCCAACAGTTTGATTCAGAAAAATAGTTGAGTGTTCTACAATCCTAATGCTTTTCTTATTTCCTAAGAAACACATGATTATCACAAGTGATTCTAAACATTCTTCCAAACTTCAACCACCCACTCATTATCCTATTCATGGTTTAAAGTCTCAAACTGTATCGAGTGGTTGATAGAAATGTATCATTTTATCAAATTATCAAACCTCTCCACAGTGATCAGCACAAGTAATCTCACTTGTGTTGATGAGTATTGTTCGTGGCTTCGTGCACACAATCGTCATGCCTAACACAATAAGATTTAGCAAAAGGTGATTACGCTCACCACAGGCACCCCTCACAATCCATCCCCAAGTTATGTGAAGGGAGAAAAATTACGGGGTCAGCTTAGAGCTAACTACCAAGTGACTAGGGGGTGGAAGGAGTTTTTTTCCAAGGGCAAGCCCTCGCTAGGAATTGATCCCTACCCCATTGTAGCAAATCTGCCACTCTCTAACCAACTGGGCAGCCTGTGAGGATAAAAAACATATTTTTGTGATTTCAAGTCATGTTGTCATATTTTTGTGATTCTCTAAAATCATTCCTAACACACTATGACACATATTAAGATGAGTTCAAGTAATGTTGCTATATTTTTGTGAACTTTTCCTTAACATTTAATTCATTATCTAAGTTTACTAATTTTATTATTATAAGTAAATAATTTAATGGAAGCAGATCATAGGAAGTAGATTATAGGAGTAAAAATCCAACTTTACATACATTGAAATGAAAATAAACAAAATCATATTAATATGGTAACAGAAAGGGCATAATCTAACATCTCTAACAGAAATAATTATACAGAGAGTCAAAAAAGGGAGAAAATCTAAATCATAGACTCCAAATAGTTAAGAATAATATGGTGTGGATGGCAACAAATGAACAACCATTACCATTCAACCATCCAAGTTTGTGAAGTAGAAATGCAAACATAATCTTTCTCACCTGCCTGGTAAATATTTGGTTAGCTCTGCCCATTTGTTTCCATAAATTTGATGAGCATGAATAAGTGTTATTTCTTCTTCTTGCATCCATGGCTCCCTATTTATGGAGGGATTAAGATGATTATGCCACCTACAAATAATTCCTTTAAATATTAGCCTCATCAATTATCATGAGTTTGTAATTGGAAATCAATATGATATGATAAAAGAAGAATAATTGGTAAAATGAATAAATAGTAAAAAAAAATTCAACGATTGATTATATTTTCCTCACAACTAACTATAGTTTGCAATGAGAAATCCCTAAGCCCTGAAACACAATTTTAAAATTTTATTAGATTAGTTGGAAAGCAGTTGGCTAAATTTGCTAAAGGATCTCCCATTAGTAGCAAATATGTCATTTAGAAATAAATAGCATATGTCATGCTCATGTTTGATGGGCAGAAATATTAACAACAGCAACAAATCATTTGCAGAAGCAAACATCAAAATTCATCTCTTTGTAATGTTCAAGTCCATCACACAAATTAGGAGAAGAAAACCTGAGGAAAGAGTAGTCTAGGATAACCAACATTGGAAGTCCTAGATGGAGTAATTATTGCTCGTCCTTATTGACCAAATAATGAACTGCTGTATTCAACTGAAATAAAGGTGTGAATGATGTCATATTACCTTTAAGATCACTGAGGTACAATTGTCAGTCTATCAAACTATCAAAAGAATCAACAGAAATTTTTTGCTAATTTTGTTGTTCAGATCCATTAAACTCATTTCTATAAGAAATAAATGACTATTCCAACAAAATTTCTATAAAGTTAATCTAACCCTGAACTGTTTTACAAAAAAAAATATTATGGAAAAATGCAATTAGTTATCTAAGTTGTGCTCAAGCATTCATCCATCTTATCTCAAAGAACTACTTTTTGCCATCTCCAACTCTCCAATAATGACATGGCATTGTAAAGATGATGGATTTTGTCCCAACAGTTGCATCTGATGATCTTCAAACTGTTCTGCAGTTTTTATTTCTTAAACAAATAGACTGGTTATATACTCAGTACACTAGTCTAGCAAATCTGTTAAGGTACTACTTAGTGACATACCTTTCCCTGCATTGCTTCCCAATGCGTCCAGGTAATGCTTGTGAAATTGTTGACCATTTTTTGGGTCCAAACTTCTTGACCATTTCCATTATAATTTCATCTTCCTATTATAGAGAAAACAAGAATTACAATAGTCTAATCAGGGCACAAGAATTTCAAAGGAAAGAACCTAAGTAAATCATAGTATCGTTCTCAATATACTCCCCACCTCCTTTGACCATGGTCCCTTCACAAGCTCTGGATTCAAAACTTTTTGCCACCTATGTAGGCATTGGACGTCAGTCCTGTCTGGAAAGCATTCAGCTGCAAATCAAGAGAAACAAAGAAAACATGTGTTTGCTTAAAGAAAAGATACAAAAGAACAATGTTAGAACAAAAGGAAAAGTAAAATCCAGTATTGAATAAAGAACATCAGAAAATAAACTGACAGTCACAAAATATGAGAAACAGCTGGCCAAACATAAACAACAACCAAAAAGTCATGAGCTTGCATAAGCAAAAGCTCAAAATTCGCAGTTGAAGTGTTTATGAGCATTGCAATAATGTCTAAAAAATTGAGTAAAGGACCAGGAAATAACAAAAACACCTAAATTTCTATTGATTTTTACAAATATTTTTGTTACTTAGTTTATCTCATTAACCAATACCCAAACTAACGCCAGGTAACTTTTGAACAAAAAAGAGAAAGAGAAAGACAATTCAAGGTTCCGCAATTGTCATGATCTAGGATTAGTATGCAACATTATCACCTACAAGAATATGTCAAAACAGAGAGTTCCAAGAATTCATGTCCAAGATACTTTTTTCAATCAATTGATAGTAATCTTTAATATATATATATATATATCAAATAACAACAGACCAACAAATGTCAGAAGCTCAGAGAACAAATGTGAACATCAGCACAGAGAAGATAAAGGTAAAAAATAGTCAGGATGAATATATGACTGATTTATTTCATCAATCCAAGATCGCATTAAATCATAATGTGAAAACTTCCATTCTTATTCCCATCAAGCTAATTCATTGGTTTATCCAACTGGATCCTAGGTTTACTATGTTTTTACCATTCCACCAATAAAATATATATATAGATATCTTAACAAATTCCTAAAAACATCATATAACAGCCACAAAACTATTCATGAGTCAAAACTACAAGAAATAAAAGTAAAGGATAGATTTAGCAAACTATTAAAGAAATATAGAAGCAAAAAATAAAATAAAATATAATAAAATATGTATCCTTCTTAAGAATATACTTCCATTATATAGTTAAACTCACTGTTTATAAGCCAATGCTTAGTTTTTGTACAAATGACAGAATAGAGAATAAAGTACACAATAAAGGTGTTAACTCAAAAGCAGATTATGAGGGTAAAAATTATATAGAGAAGTGGGAGAGAAGGAGAGAGAGGCTTTATTCTAGCATACCATTGTTTTCTGTGATAATAGCATACCTATCTTTTTCCAGTTTTTGCCTTTAAAACTTTGGACAGCTTTGCACAATATGGCATCCTGCACTCTTAAACATTATTCAAAAGCACAAACTAGCATAACAACCATTAGCATACATTGGTAAGATGAAATATAGTGGAAAAGAAGCCACAAATTATTATTGTTAACAGACAGTTAAGGGACCAGAAATCATAACTATTGAGCATAATTAATTTAATCTCAAATAGTCACTAAGAGATTGTATCGAACAAAGCATAACTATGGAAATCAAATCAAACAAGGATGCAGAGTACGACAACAAAATATGACTAATAATCATTGGACTATGCATTTAGGATGATTTACAGAAATATAAGTAGGAGTTGTAACATAATAAACGTGAGGTAATAGGAAGGATTACAATTAGTTGGCACTCTAAAAAACATTCTCTAAAGAAAAAAAAATGATTAACGAGGTTTTTCCAACTTCGGACAACCGGCCCGGCCCCACGGAAGTTTCCCACCGGTTGCCAAGGGTAAATCGGGAAGCGCTCGCGGCGGGCAGTCCAGAAGCCAAGCGTTCCAGGGTTCGCGCCCCATTTGAAGGAAATATTCCTGCAAATATGCCGTAGCTGGGGATCGAACCGCGGATGTCTGGGATAACGACTAGTCGCCCTTCCGCTACACCATAGCCTCGGGGGCAAAAACATTCTCTAAAGAGAAAGATAAGGAGGTTAGAGATTAATTATATGTTACTTAGTCTAACATGGGTGTAGATCCAAATGTTTGACATATAATTTTTTAAAACATTGGGACATGGGGGTTCTCAAAAAAAAAATCCAAATTTAGAACACGGGAAATAAGGACGATATTAATCTCAAAAATATTTATTTATGTTTATTTTATAATGTAATCAAATTATATAGTTAATTTATAAAGGGCAGTCTGGTGCACGAAGCTCCTGCCAATGTAGGATCCCGACGAAAAATCAGACCACATTGGATCTATTATACGCAGTCTTATCTTGTACTGCAAGAGACTATTTCCACAACTCAACCCATGACCACCAGGTTACACGGCAACAACTTTATCATTGCACCAAGGCTCCTCTTCTTATATAGTTAATTTAAATAGCATATAATACTTGTGGTATATAATATATTATAATAATATATAGTATATAATGTTTGTAAGTTAGAAGCCATTTTGAAAAGTAAAAAAGTTATGGAGACTTTTAAAATAATATCCACATAAACATTATCCGCTCTCCCTCTCCCTGTTATCCTCTAACTCTCCTTGTTCTTGCGAATCGCAAGTCTCTCTTCTTGAGAGTGTCTGCTTACTTCTACCCAATGATCTTCTCTCATGATGGCTTATGTTGTCACTTGCCTGCCTACCCACCTACATCTCGTGATAGCTTTTGTAACTTGCATTAGGGCTCAATTCCATACTAGGCTTCTTTCTTCTTCTTCTACTCCTATTTTTTCTTCTTCCTATGATGTTCCTTCTTCCCTGTTTCTTCCTCAATACAATTTCCTTGATTTTATTTTGAGGAGATGGCATATTCTGAATCCATACTTGTGACATGTCATATCAACATAGGTATGGGAAAGAGAACTTAAGAGTCTAAATAACAAAGATAGATTAATATGCATGAAAAAAAAATCAACTATAGCATACACTTCATACACATAAGTAGATCCAGATAAGTGTCAACCTAGCTCACCAAATTGTATAAGCAAATCCAATAATACTAAGGAATAAGGAGAAAAAGAAGAAAAGAAAATTTCTATTAAATCACATTTCTTCATACAAAATTAACAAATGTGTGTTAATCTTACCTCCTCAGCTGTCCATTGTCCTTTGGTTGACCGGCGTGTTGGACCAGTTGTCCTCCTACAATTGATTTGTAACATGATATATCAAATATTTTCTTATTTGACAAGAGCATTTAGGTGCATCTCTAGTATATGATAAAATAAGAGGAAATAAGATGAAATGGTATGTAAATGTTTAAAAAATTTGGATGTTTAAAATTATGTCACATACCCATTTAAGGATCTTTGCCTCTGGATTTCATTACCACTAGCATCATGGACATTGCTGGAAGAAGATCCTTCATCTCTCTGACCACCTTTCCCCTTGTTATTCGCCATCGTCACTTATTAATGCTTTGAGACTAGCACTCCAATCCCAACTTGATGAGCCGTGATTCAGGAACAAGTTCCAAACCATAGGAAAGATATTCCCCGGTTCAAGGAAAAAATCATAGGCAGCAGAAATAATGGATAAAAGCACTAAAAACCAGCACGTGGGACAGATTATGCTGCTAGAAATTTGGGGGGAACTGATATCCTAGTGTAAATTTTAAATTTCAGCGAACGTAGGAAGAAAATCAAACATAAATAAAAGTCCAAATCAAAGAGGCAAACGTATAGATCTCAAGTGGATAAGCTGAAATAATAAAATTGAATTCAAAAACACCCTATTAGCTGAGACAAAACTAGTCAACGCCCTTCCAGACCGCCGAATGTATACCACCTCCAACACAAACTCGAGAACCGAACCAATAGACTTCAAAAAAACATCGAAATCCTAATTTCTACCAGAAATCAAGATTCAGGAGTCTCAATTAGGAAAGGCTCAAAGTCCGCATCAGCCTCGAAATTCCGAATGGAAACCCTAATCGCGAACGCATGGATAACCATACAAAGTCAAAAGCGAAACTGAGGACGGTACTCACCTTCCCAACGGAACGGGATGAGAATGAAGCCGAATTCGTCCCCTGAGGCAGTAAGGATTTTGATTCAGAATCTTCAGATCGCCACCAGCTTCTTGCGAGAGGAGGAGACTGAGGGCGGACACAGATTTGGTTTATTGTGTCGCTGGTTTTTTCGTCTTCTTTTTTCCTCCTCCATTTTTTCGGGGTACCTATTTCGAATCCTACGGCTACGATTCAACTTGTTGTTGGGAGAGAATCGAATGGGTGGCGATGATACTTCCAAGGCCCACCTGGCCCGCTTCGATAATTTGAATCCCAACGGCTGCACACCGGGCATAGCCGGTCAATCGGTAGATTGGCCCTCGGCTCGAAGTCGTACCGACAAAAACCATTCAGTGTGCCTCCAGTCTTACCTCCATCGTCGATCACCGCATACACGGACGAACGGCTATCGGAAATGGGTAAAAAAAGACGAGTTGAGATATGAGTGCGTCAACGAAGACATCATTTCTGTGAAAACTCGCGTTATGAGGTGAACGACTTTGTGATTAAATGTAATTAAGCGACTGCAATAATGCGTATGATTAATGAGAATCTTTTTTATGTTATTGTAGATTAATGTATGAATAAAGCGAAAAATTTGTTATTATAGAAGCAAATCCAAGGATTAAGTTAAATGTAATCACGTGAGATGGCTGATCACATTGTGATTTGCTCTATAAATGTAATCATCAATTCCATTATCAATTTTAGATTAAGTTAAATCACTGATCGGCATAGATGAAATTATTCTTCAAAGATAAACAAAATGCGCATATTTAGATGCATTTTGCTATTTAATGTAAGGAAAAATTTGAGAAAACTCCCCAACATCAAACTTGGCTTTGCATGCATTCCCTAACCAAAAATTTCTTTGTATGCACTCCCTGATGGGATTGACAAGACAGTTTTGTGTGTTATTTTTTTTATCAGTATAAAAGAGTAAAAATTCAGTATAAATCGTAATGATTTGAGTATAAATTGTTTGAGATTAAGTACTAATTTAAGAAATTTGAGTATTATTTGAAAAAATTTGAGTATATATTGTTTCAGTATATAGTAAAAATTTCAGTATACATTATCAAACTTTAAGTATGAATTGGTTTAAATTGAGTATTATTTGAAAACAAAATTGAGTATAAAATTTAGAAATTTGAGTATATGAGGTTGCATCCACCACATCAAGATTTTCACATAAGGGGTCATCGAAATTTTATACTCAAATTTCTTAAATTAATACTTAATCTCAAACAATTTATACTCAAATCTTTATAATGTATACTGAGTTTTCACTCTTTTATACTCACCACATCAAGATTTTCACATGAGGGGTCACCGAAACTTTGTACTCAAATTTCTTGAATTAGTACTCAATCTGAAACAATTTATACTCAAATCTTTACAATGTATACTGAGTTTTTACTCTTTTATACTCAATCCATTAGAGAGTTATTGTAAAGAATTTATCAAGTGGGGAGTACATGCAAAGATCAATTTGTGTTTAGGGAGTTTTCTCCAATTAACCGTTAATGTAATGTCAATTTTTATTATTAGTATTATTATTATTATTATTTTATAATTTAAATATTTAAATTTGGCCTTATCAATGGTCTTTTCCCTTTTGTTTTTCCCCCTTCGTTCATAGTTTATCCATTTAAAGTATCAGTTTCTCTATCATGTTTTTAAAATTTAGAGTAAATTAGCCACTTTATTAAATTTAGATAATTATTTGTTACTACACACTATATCAGCTATCCTAAAATTTAAATTATCTTTATTTTTTATTATTTTCTTCAATCTTTTATTTTTTTATTAGAGCAATGATAAAGAAAGTGAAAATGAGAGAGTGAAAAACATAATAAATGATGTGGCATGACGTGACACTTTACATCCACACGCCCGATTATCGCTTGGGCACCATCGGCGACCTTCGGCCGTCGCCCCGAATCAAATTATACCCTGGGAGGCACGGTGAACCTATCGAAGATCGCTGCATGCAAGATATCATGTCATTCACTATGTTTTTCACTCTCTCATTTTTACTTTCCCTATTATTTTTCTTTTTATTATTATATTTGTAATAATAAAGAGTTTCATTTTCTTTAATTGGAGAACCGAATTGTAGGAAGGAGAGAGATTGAAAATAAATTTTATTTTATTTTTAGAATAAAGAGTTTCATTTTCTATAATTGGAGAAATATTGTAGCATAAATCTAAATTTAGATACTTGAAAAGAAATATGATGTTAGTGGGTTTATATAATCCTGACCTAGTTCATGTGTAGCTCGGTTGACTAACCTGGCACCCAATCATGGTAGAAGCGGGATCGGGGCCCCGTGGTCCCGGTGAACCGAATGGCTCGGGTGAACAATTGGGCCGATATCGCCCGACCCGGCCCGGCCTATGCAAGGCCCTCGGAAGGCCAACCCTGACCCATGTACACCTAGCGTCAATAAAGGCCCAACGGGCGAGCCAAAGAAGGCCCAACATGAGGAGTTCCCAAGCCGGGGAGTCCTCGAGTCCCCAACCGCCCGACCTTGGGATGGGTTGGGTGTGGCGAGGCCGAGCGGCCCCTGACTCGGTCATAATGATCGAGGACCAAAATCCACTCAGCACTGCCGATCGACACTCCCAGAAGAGGATGATCATAACCCTCAGGAACGCTCACTCTCTGACAACACACTAGCATAAGGGGTACGAGGTCGGCGTAGATTTGACACCATGATCCTCAGAAGTAGTCGTTCGTCTTTCTGACACTCTTCAAGCCTGAATCGCGAGTATCTCGCTGACACTATGATCCTCTTGCCATGACCTCGCATCCCCGTACCATGACCACTTGCGTTCGTGTCAGGCCGAATGGCGCCTGACGGCGCTCGCCAGCGAGCAGACGGTGCCCCTTGCCTTATTTCAGCATGTGACACCTTACCTTGCCACCCCTGGCCGTGCCTTGTCCTGTTCCTACATACGGCAAGAGGTGGCAGGCCGGGCAGAAGCTGTCGGCCCCCTCGGCTATATAAGCCCCTTCGCTCCCCTTCGCACAGGACGCGCAATAGTGTTTCTTCCACTGTTCCATTGTTTTCTTGCTGACTTGACCGTCGGAGTGCCTTACCGGGGACTTTTTCCGGCGGGTTTGCTAATGGTCATTCTCTCACAGATCGGAGTCGGCATCCGCAGCTCGTGGCACTCGGGATACCGCTTCGCTCTTGGGAGTCCACCTCACTTCGCGACAGGATCAAATTTGGCGTTAGAAGAAGGGCTTTCTGCCTGATCGGAAGTGCACAGTGGACGATCCCAACCAAGTGATGGTGACAGTTATGCCTAAGGAGTACGAGCTCCTGATGGCCGCCCGGGCTTAGAAGACCCCTCAAAGGCCTTCACAGGCAGGCAACCCAGCAATTCGGTTCCCCGAGCCGTCGGCGCAGGGCCACTCAGGAGGTCGGGGGAAGGCTGCCCAACCTGAAGGGGGCTCGACCCCCTTCCCCGCCGCTTTCTACCGAGATCAGGACGACGAGGTTGATTTAATGCCAGCCGAGGCGTCTACGTCCAGCCGGACACACAAGCTGCGTCCCGACAAGGGGAAAGCCCCCGCCGACTCGTCTTTGGCTACCCCGGTGCATAGCCCCTTCGCTGCACGGATCCTGGAAGACCCAGTTCCTAAGCATCTTCGGTTCTTCACCATACCCGAGTATGCTGGAATCACCGACACAGAGGAGCACTTGATGAAGTTCGATAGTGCAACCCTACTACATCAATATCCCGAAGGCGTGAAATGCCAAGCCTTTCTGATGACGCTCTCAAGACCCGCACAACGATGGTTTGACCGACTCCCTAACGAGTCAGTGTCAAGCTTCGAGGAGCTTAGGAGGATATTCCTCCAACACTTCGCCAGCAGCAGGAGGCACCACAAGACAAACCTCAATTTGTTCGCCTTGAAGCAGGGCCCAAAGGAGTCCCTCCGGGCCTACATTAAGAGATTCAATGGGGTGGCGTTAGACGTGCCGACTGCCACACTCGAGGTACTGATCAGCACTTTCTCCCAAGGACTACAAGAGGGGGATTTCTTTTGTTCATTGATCAGGAAGGCACCCAAGGACTTCGACAGCATGTTGGGGAAGGCTGTCAAATACATCAACGTGGAGGAGGCGCAGGCCGCTAAGAAGAAGGATTCGGTCAGCGCACCGACCCCAACCCCCTCAGAATATCTGATCCCCTGGCGGGCCCATTCGTAGCCCACGGGGAACAATCGACAGGGAAGGAATGGAGCACCGGCACGTGCAGCAAGTAGCCCAGGGGTGTCTGTCGATCCGTTGGAGGCCCTATTGCGCGTTTCACCAGAGACACACCCACGACACGGAGGAGTGTCGATAGGATGGGAGAGGTCGGGCTCCGACTCCTCGAGGGCAAGGACGCCAAGCATCTCCTGTGCGCGCCTCAGGCCGGGGAGGGCAAACCGCCGCCCCAACAGCTGAGGAACCCAGACGAAACCCCCAACTGCTCATAACCTGTTCCTGAAAAAGGATCAAGCAGAGGCTGAAGAAATGGACGAGGAACAGGCCAATCGGAAGAACGTCGTCTGAGGAGGAGTGCACGTGATCTCGGGCGGGCCTACCGGAGGAGATTCCAATCGGGCCCGAAAAGCACAAGTGCGTCGGCTGGAGATTCATCAGGTTGGCACGAGCGCAGCTCAGACGCAGGGTCCCCAAATCTGCTTCGGCCCCTAAGATCTACAAGGATTGGAGGTCTCGCATGATGACGCTCTAGTCATCACGACCGTCATAGCCAACTACCAAGTCCACCGAACCATAGTGGACACAGGCAGCTCGGTCAACATACTCTACAAAAAAGCCTTCGACCAGTTGCAGATCGAGCCATCCCAACTGGAGTTGGTGGCCACCTTGCTGTTCAGATTCACAGGGAACCAGGTGCAGCCGATGGGGCAAATTTGGCTGGCTTTCTCCTTAGGTGAAGAGCCACTGAAGAGAACTAGGTGGTCCACTTTTCTGATAGTGGACACTCCCTCGGCCTACAACGCAATCCTAGGTCGACCAACCCCCAACGAGTTTCAGGCAATCACCTCGACCTTCTACCTCAAGATCAAATTCTCAGTCATCGACAAGGTCGGATAGGTCGGAGGAGATCAGAGGGTGGCCCAACAATGCTATGTGGATGATGTCCGAGTTGAGAGTCAGAAGGCCCCGCTCCCCCTTCTCTAGCTGCAATATGGTACAGGCTTCTCCTTGGGTCGAGTTGCATGAAGACAAGGAGGAGGTTCAGCTACTGCCTGACCGAGTAGAGGCCCGAGTCAAAATAGCCACCGGGTTGCCGAGCGAGCTGAAGGAGCCGTTGTTGGAGTGCTTGACCAGGGACCACGATGTGTTCGCCTGGTTGGTAAAGGAACTAAAGGGAGTCCGATCGGAGGTGGCCGAGCACCACCTTCATGTCTACCCTAATGCTCGGCCCATCAAGTAGAGAAAGTGGGACTTTAACACGGAGAAGAATAAGGTGATCTAGGCTGAGATCGAGAGATTGTTGGAGGCCGAGCACATCTGAGAAGTCTAATTTCCAGCCTGGCTAGCCAATGTGGTCCTGGTAGCCAAGCCTGACAATAAGTGGAGAGTGTGCATCGACTTCCGGGACCTCAACCGAGCATGCCCGAAGGACTGCTACCCTCTACCTCGGATCGACCAGATGGTTGATTCGACAGCGGGAAGCGAGCTCTTCTCCATGCTGGACACCTACCATGGATATCACCATGTACCCTTGGCGCTTGAGGACCAAGAGAAATTGAGTTTCATCACGGTTGGCAGCACCTATTGCTACACGGTCATGCCATTTGGGCTGAAGAACGCCGGAGCCACCTACCAGAGGATAATGAACAAGGTATTCCACACCTAGATCGACTAAAACATTAAGGTATATATGGACGACATTCTAATCAAATCAAGCCGAGCAACAGATCTGGTGGCGGATGTGGAAGAAACCTGCCAGACTTTACGCAAGTACGGGTTCAAATTAAATCCCGCAATGTATCTTTTTTGTTGGGATCTTACCGTGTGCTAGAGGGGGGTGAATAGCTTTCGTTCGATTTTCTACCTACAACATTAGCATGCGCAAGAGGAAATACTAAATAAAAATTAAAACAATGCTAACGCAAATCGTTTACGTGGTTCGGAGATGATGCTCCTACTCCACGGCTGTCCGTAAGGTGGACGATCCCTGATCCATCGGTGAATGACTCCCCGGAAGACCTCCGGCTATCTCATATAGCTCCTTGTGGGTGAAGAAACCTCGCCACAAACCAAACTTCACTTCTGAGCTCTTAAACTACTATTTGGCCTTTAACCAAAGACAAATTCGTCAAGAAGTCTTAGCCAAAATGAAGCTCTCTTAAATAGAGCCTAAGGTTAAACTAGTCGCTGCCAGTTGACTGCCCCCAGGGCAGTCGACTGTTCCCACTGCAAGAGCTAGCCAACGGCTAACTCAACGGCTAAATTTTTGACCTAATCAGTCGACTGGTCCTGGACCATTCGACTGATCTTTCTGTGAGTTTGAGTTTACTCGTTGGCAGTCGACTGATCCATTTCCAGTTGACTACCCAGCTTACATATTCACTCTCCCTCACTCCGAAGACCCTTCTTCACGTATGCCTTCAAGTCCATTCCCTTGGCTCGCCCCTTAAAGTCCTTTTTCACCGGCTGTCGTCCCTCAGATGCGCACGCAAGCCCTTGGTTTGCCTCCATGCCATCCTTCACGTATGCCCTTTGAAGTCCACTTCCCCCCACTTGCCCTTGGAGTCCTCTTCCCTTGGCTCTCGTCCCTCGGATGCGTACTCCATATGTGACTCACTAAGTCATACAAACTCAATCACACATATCAAATCACAAAGATAAATCTAACTTAAACCCTTTGCCCAAACATCAAAACACATGATCACTTTGGACCATAGATTGCCCCAACAATCTTCCCCTTTTTAATGTTTGGCAATACGTTTAAGTTAGGGAAAATAAATAGCAATATGCATGGATCCTATCACAAAGCATCCCCACACCTATCCTCCCCACGAGTTTAGGACTTTTACCAAAACCGAGCTTTTTAAAACCTTTCCAAGGCTCCCTCTACATTGGACTTATAAAGGCTTTTTAAGAACCTCTCCAAGGCCCCCCTTGTTGAGGCAATCTGTGGTCCGGAGCGACCAAGTGTTTTGATGTTTGGGTAAAGGGTTTAAGTTAAGTTTACCTTTGTGTTCTTATATGTGTATGTTGAGTGTGCAGGTTGTACAGGTACACATATGGACTTGACTGGACGACCTCGGTACGGTGAAGGGTGGCATGGAGACAAGCTAGAGACTTGTGTGCACCCGAGGGACTTTGGAGACCAGGGACGATGAGCTGTGGGGCCCAGACTTTGAGGCATGCGTGAAGGATGGCATGGAGGCAAGCTGGAGGCTTGCGTGCATCCTAGGGACGGGAGCCGAAGATGAAGAGGGTGTGAAGGCAACAGTCGAAGCTGCTGTGGAGGAGTCAGTTGAGTCGCGAGGGTACGAGTGCTGTGTGATTGTACTCGGGAAAATCCTAGGGTCCAAGTGCTGAGAGAAGTGTACTCAGGGAGGGAAACCCTAGGTGGGTGAGTTGGGCAGTCGACTGCCCTTGGGGCAGTCGACTGGTAAAACTCACAGAAAGGGTCTGGCCACTGGACCAGTCAACTGCCTTGGGAGCAGTCGACTGATGTACAGCTGGATTCGAACGTTGGGGCTGTCAACGGTCGAATTCTGAGTGGGGCAGTCGACTGTCCTTGGAGCAGTCGACTGCTAGCGAGGGTTTCAGCCCGAGTCCTATTTAATGAGGACTTCGTGGTGGCTAAGATCTTTGACGAGTTTGGTCTTGGTTAAGGGCCGAACAGTAGTCTTTGTGCTCAGATGTTCTCAAGGTATTGTGGTGAGGTTTCTCCACCCACAAGGAGCGACGAGAGCTAGCCGGAGGTTATTCGGGGAGTGATCCACCGACAAATTCTTGGATTAGTCACCCGGCCGGGGTGGATACTAAGTAAATTCTCTTTGTTAGCGTTGTTTATTTTCTTTATTATTGTTTCTGTTGTGCAACTAACAACGCAGGTACAAGAAAGATCCGAGAAACACTATTCACCCCCCCTCTAGCGGACGTATTCGATCCTACAATTGGTATCAGAGCAAAGGACCGCTCTTGATCGGACTAATCGCCGAGGGAGCACACGCTAGAGGGAAAAAAAATGGAAGATAAGTTGGGGGACGATATCTACACTCCGCTGGCCTACGACCATAAAAATTTCGGATATTGGAAAGCGAGAATGGAGGCATGGTTCGGAATAGAGTGGGATTTTCGGATTGTGCTTGAAGAGCCCTTCGAGATTCCAAAGGATAAGCACGGGAAGAGGCTTAGACCTAGGTATTGGAATCAAGAGCAACAAGAACAAGCAAGGGCAAATGAAAAGGTAATGAGTGTTGGTGCAGAATGCACCCAAGTCAAACCTGTGTTTTGATAATGGCAACATAGGTCAGAAGTTAAGTCTTTCTTGTTGTCTGACAAGTTAATCTAGTGTGCAGGAAAAGCCCTAGTGAAGGACTGCTAGGCACTGGCAAAGGAATGCCAAGGAAATAAGCCCTAGCAAAGGACCGCTAGGCACTGGCGAAGGAATGCCAGAGTGAAAAGCCCTAGCGAAGGACTGCTAGGCGCCAGGCGAAGGACAGTCTGGGACAGAAACCCTAGCGAAGGAATGCTAGGCACCGAGCGAAGGGCAGCTCGGCAACCAAGACCTGACAAAGGACCGTCAGGCAAAAGTCCAACCAGAGGAACGGTTGGCATCAGGTAAATTCTCCCGAGAGGAGTAGGTGAGGACGCGTTCCCCGTCGAGGGAACAGTAGGCGTCGGTTCGACCTAGGGCTCCATTTTGGAGACCAAAGTCAGAACCAAGACAGCTAAGGCTGTATAAACAAATATTTTATTGCCTTATTGTGTTTTGGACTAACCCTGGATGCAGGACCAAAGGAAGGAGTGTCTGCAGCTCAGATAGCCTCAAAGGAATGAGGTAGTGGCTGAGTAGGGCGCCCGGAGTGTCCCGGGCGCCCCCAAGGTGCATACAAAACAAGTAAGGAGAAAAAGGGTTCGAATACATACTGTGCCGGGCGCCCCCGTGCTCCCGGGCGCCCCCGCTGCTCCCGGGCGCCCCCATGCGCATACCTCGAACCAAAAGCCTTCAAAGCCAGAAGATAAGATTTGACCCGGTCAACCCGGGCGCCCCGAGCGCTCCGGGCGCCCCGAGCGCTCCGGGCGCCCCGAGCGCTCCGGGCGCCCCGGTCAAAGCGGATCCAGAGGATCAGACGGGACCGAGAGCTCTGCGGATCAGAGGCCACGTGGGGGGCGCCCCCGACGTCCCGGGCGCCCCCAGGCCTTATATAAAGGGCACTCGACCAAGGCCTCAGGACAACAACTCTCTCAACGCCTTAAAGCTCTTCTACGCTCGTGCCTTGCTCCAGAAACATTCCAACTCGAGCCGACGACGTCCCACTGCCCGGAAAAAGTCAATCTACTCCGGACGTCGGTAACGAAGAGCGCAATTCTTTATTATTATTTTAGTGCACTTACTTTGTAACTAAATTCTGTAACCTATTATTACGCTTCATATAGAATTGTCCAAAGTAAACGGTCAACGACCGTGAGCCTTGGAGTAGGAGTCGACACAGGCTCCAAACCAAGTAAAATCGATTGTGTCTCTGTGTTGTGTTTTTCATTTTAACTTCCGCTGTGCAATTTCTCTTAAGTTTTAAAATCCGAACGATTTCCGATATTCACCCCCCCCTCTATCGGTTCTCTCGATCGAACAAGTGGTATCAGAGCGGGGAAGTTCAAACTTGGTGCAACCACCAGTTTGGAAATTTTTTTCGGATTTTTTTTCTTTTTCGAATTTTTTTTTTCATAAATTTTTTTTTCCCGCACTACTAATCCAAGACCTAGTCTTGGGAAATTTGCTCTTTTTTTTGTTAGTTTCTTATTTACAGATCAAATGGCTATGCAAGAGGGTTTTAGCACGGCCAGACCTCCACTCTTTAGTGGAGAAGACTTTTCCTACTGGAAAAGCCGTATAGAGGTCCACCTGAAAATTCAGGTGGACATGTGGATTATCATCCAGTCCAGACTGGAGATACCCAAGAATGCTGATGGACTTCCTCAAAGCTACTCCGAATGGGACAACTCCCTAAAACGCAAGATAGAAGCCGACGCAAAAGCTACTCAAACTCTTCAATGCGGATTGACGAAAGAAGAGCTGAACCGCGTGGGCCCCTTCAACAGTGCGAAGGAGCTCTGGGCTAAATTGATCGAGCTGCACGAAGGAACGTCAGATACCAGGATCAGCAAAAGGGATCTGCTCCTGAACAAGTTGTACACCATCAAGATGGCCGACAATGAAATAGCAGCCCAGCTCCACGCACGAATCTAAGAGTTGATGAACGGTCTCCACACAATAGGTCACAAGATTAAAAACCGTGACTTAATAAGGTATGCTCTAAACGCCTTCCCTAGAAACACCTTATGGGCATCTATGGTAGATGCATACAAGGTCTCAAGGGATCTTTCAAAAATAAAATTAGACGAGTTGTTTTCCGAACTTGAACTGCACGAACAAACTAACACCAATGTGGTCCAGAAAGGTATTGCTTTTCTTGCAGGTAAGACTGGAAGGACAACAAAGAAGAAACCTGAACCTGAACCCGAGTCTAACTCAGACTCAGATTCAGAAGAAGAAGAAGGAGATCAAACTAAGCTGGTCCGGCTAGCCCGAAGTTACTACAAGGAGCTGAAGAACCGAACCAACAAACGGAAAACCAGCCGAAGAAAGGACGAACCAGCTGAACCCGGAAACAAGCCTAATGTGACCTGCTACGAGTGCAAGAAAAAGGGCCACTACAAGTCAGAGTGTCCTAACCTAAAGGAGACTAAAAAGACAAGAAGAAAGAAGGCACTGCAAGCAACCTGGGACGAATCCTCCTCCTCAAAAGAAGAAGAGGCACCCCAGTCCAACCTCCTAGCTCTGACCGCCTCAGATAAAGTCGAGACTGAGTCAGCAACAGAACAAGAGGACGGCGAGCTGACCTTCACAGAAGACGGAGAAATTAAGGTAATAGGTTTTAATAGATTGCAATTAAGTGAATTAATTTCTTTCCATTCTCGAGATTTGGCAAAAGCCAAACTCCGAGTCGAATCCCTCCGACAGGAAGTAAAACTCCTGAAAGAGGGAGCTGACTCTAAACCCTTAACCGAGAAGGTTCAGGAAGGAACTCCTACTCAAGTTGAAAAACTTGAAAAGGAAAACTCCTCCCTGAAAACTCAGGTTAAGGATCTTAGATCAGCATTAGAACGATTTACATCTGGTTCCAAGGGTCTTGACATGATCCTTAGAAAACAGAAATCAGTTCTAAATCGATCCGGACTGGGCTATAGAACCAAATCCCGGCAAAGATCTTACTTTGCTGTACTGAATCAGTCCAGAGGTAAAATTCAGGCATGGGTACCTAAACTATACCTGAACAAATCGACTGGATCAAATCAGTATTGGATCCCCAAGGACAAGATTCACATCTTGCCCAACCATCACCGTGGCTTTAGTCCAGGGGGAGCCAAACTGAAAACTATATTCATTATTAGATAAAATTATTATTCTTGATTGCAATATGATTGGTTGCTTGTTTATTTAATTTCTGCAATTTACCATGCTTAGACTTAGGCTAGTTTAAGGACTGAACAAACTTAGCTGAAACTTGACAACATAGTATTGGGTGGAGGTAAGATGATAGTACGTTAGGGAAGCCAATTTGGCGGAACTAGCCGAAGCTACCGATCCAAGACCCAAACTAGTTAGACCAGAAATTTTTCAAAGAATTTTTGAAAATGAAATTTCATTAAAAGGCTTTGTCAAGGAAAGGGTGGATGATCCCATAAGGCTACGGCCAAAGAAGGCCAAGTGCCTCGCCAAGACCTGGAAGCTAATTTTTGAAATTCAAATTCAAATCTTCTTTGTCAAATTCGAATCTAACACAAAATTTCAGTTATTCATAAATTCAAACATCCTTTTAAAAAAAAATTATTTCATAATTAAGTTTTCAAAATTTAAGTGTTTTCAAAATTAATTAAGTTTTCAAAATTTAAATTGTTTTCAAAATAAATTAAGTTTTCAAAAATTTAATTGTTTTCAAAATTAATCAAAATTTTCAAAATCTGTCTCACGAAACCTATAAGGCTAACGTGATTGAAAACCCTAGATTTTGGGTGAGACAGACTAGGCAGTGAAACTCAATTTAAGCTATTCCTGACTCTAATTGGATCCAAATCAAGAAAACTCTTTATGTGTAGCAACATAAAGATTTGGACCAATGGATGTTAGATAGCGGTTGCTCCAGACATATGACTGGAGATAAATTGAAGTTCACCAAGCTCAAGTTCAAAAACCTAGGCTCAGTGGCATTTGACAATAATGCTACACTCAAGGTAATTGGGTCAGGTAATATTAAACTTAAATCCGATTTCATTATTAAGAAAGTTCTATTGGTTGAAAACTTTAATTTTAACCTGTTTAGCATAAGTCAGTTATGTGATTCTGGTTATATAGTCACTTTTAACAATTCCAACTGCCTAATTAGAAATGTACAAATGTAGCGGCCCCGCCTCTATGGTCCCCGCAGGCAACCCTCTAGGCCGGCGACCCTACGGTCTTCCCACCCCTGGCAGTGGGTTTTTGCCTTCCCCGGGCCAAGTTGTTGGGCCGCCAAAAATAGAATTTGGCTGCCCAAGGGGCCGAGGGGTCGGGTCGACGGGCCGGGTCGTTACAACAAAACTCAGAAATCATGCTTAAGGGCACTAGGAAAAACAATGTATACACTATAAACCTTCCCCTTGTACCCAAATGTATGTTAACACAATTAGAACAATCAAACCTCTGGCATAGGAGATTAGGTCATACCAATCTAAGAACTATCACAAAAATTACCCAACTTGGCTTAATCAAAGGTATTCCCAAAATTAAAAATAATGAACACCTAATATGTGAATCTTGTAATCAAGGTAAACAAACCAAATCCAATTACAAACTAACCCAATCTGATTTAACTCAAGCTACACTTGAGCTCCTACACCTTGACCTGTTTGATTCACATGGAGCCAAGTCGCTAAGCGGGAACCGATACTGCTTAGTAATAGTTGATGATTACTCTAGGTTTACCTGGGTTAGGTTTCTAAAAACCAAAGATGAAACCCTAAACCTATTTAATGAATTCTGTAAACTAATTGAAAATCAAAACGATACTAAAATTAAAAGACTTAGAAGTGATCACGGGGGAGAATTTGAAAATCAACGATTCGAGGAATTCTGTAAGGTAAAAGGGTACCTACATGAATTTTCATGTCCTAGAACCCCCCAACAAAATGGGATAGTCGAGCGGAGGAATAGAACATTACAAGAAGCTGCTAGGGCTATGCTCAACGAATTTAATCTAGCAAACCAATTTTGGGCAGAAGCAATTAGTACGGCTTGTTATGTCCAAAATAGGGCTTTGATTAACAAGCGACACAACAAAACCCCCTATGAACTGTACTACCATAGACTCCCAAACCTACACTACCTAAGGGTATTTGGATGCAAAGTCCATATCCTAAACACCAAAGACTATTTAGGAAAATTTCAGTCCATGTCAAACCTAGGTACCTTTCTAAGATACTCAACCACAAGTAGAGCCTATAGAGTTTACAACAAACAAGCTAAGAAAATTGAAGAAACAACAAACCTAATTTTTGATGAAGAAATCAACTCAACATCTAATAATCCAGACTTAACGTCATCAAACTCTGACCAAGAAAATAATGAACAAACTATTGAACCCTTAATTAAACCCTTAAACGAACTAACCATTGAACCAATTAATGAGTCAACTGAATCAAGTATCCAACCAACAAATGAACTAGCCCAAAGAGTCAAATCAAATAGTGAACCAAACCGACCAGCCGGACCTGAGGCTGAACCAAGCTCTAGAAGAACCAAGAAACCCAGACTCAGTCACCCAACTGATCAAATTGTGGGTGATCCAACTCTAGGAGTCAGGACTAGATCCTCCTATAGAAACCTGAGTCAAATAGCTATGATATCGAAAATAGAACCCAAAACTATAGATGAAGCCCTACCTGACCCTGACTGGATCATAGCTATGCAAGAAGAATTAGCCCAATTTGAGAGGAACCAAGTCTGGGAACTAGTGCCTAAACCTGAAGGCAAATCCATCATAGATACTAAGTGGGTCTTTAGGAATAAGTTAAATGATCAAGGAGAAATAGTCAGAAATAAAGCCCGCTTAGTAGCAAAGGGTTTCAGCCAAGTAGAGGGATTAGACTACGATGAAACATATTCCCCAGTAGCTAGACTTGAGTCTATTAGAATGTTGTTAGCCTTTGCATCCCATAAAGGATTTAAATTATATCAAATGGATGTAAAGTCAGCCTTTTTAAATGGATTCATTAAAGAAGAAGTCTATGTAGGACAACCCCCAGGGTTTGAGGACTTAGACAAACCTAACCATGTTTACAAACTAACCAAAGCATTATATGGGCTAAAACAAGCACCTAGGGCCTGGTATGAACGATTATCAACCTATTTAACTTCTAAAGAATTTAAACAAGGTCAAATTGACTCAACATTATTTATTAAAACCCTAGGAAAAGATATATTTATTGCCCAAATTTACGTAGATGACATAATCTTTGGATCCACCAACACCAACTTTCTAAAAGAATTTGTCAAGATAATGGAAGATGAATTTGAAATGAGCTTAGTTGGTGAGCTTACATTTTTCCTAGGACTACAAATCAAACAAACTAGGGATGGTAACTATGTTCATCAATTCAAATATGCTAAAGAGTTAATAAAGAAATTTAAAATGGATAACTCTAAAAGCATAAGTACCCCTATGACCACTAATGTAAAAATAGATAGTGACCCTGATGGTAAACCAGTAGACCTTAAACTCTATAGGAGTATGATAGGTAGCCTACTGTACCTTACAGCCAGTAGACCTGATATTCTCTTTGCTGTAGGGATGTGTGCTAGATACCAAACCTGTGCTAAGGAAACGCACTTAGCAGCCCTAAAAAAAGAATACTGAGATATGTAAAGGGCACCCTAAATGTAGGGATTTGGTATCCTAGGACTTCAACATTTGATTTGACATGATACTCAGATTCTGACTATGCTGGCTGTAAATTAGATAGAAAGAGCACAAGTGGAAGCTGCCAACTGTTAGGTCAGAGTCTAGTTAGTTGGTGCAGCAGAAAACAACACTGTGTAGCTCTATCCACAACTGAAGCTGAGTATGTGGCCTTAGGAGAGTGTACTGCTCAACTGTTATGGATGATGCACACACTTAAGGACTTCCAGCTCAACTACACCCAAACTCAAGTATTTATTGACAATATAAGTTCAATTAATTTAACTAAGAACCCAATCCAACACTCCAGAACCAAACATATAGAAGTCAAACATCATTTTGTAAGAGACCATGTAACCAGGGGTGAAATAGTACTCAAGTATATTGACTCTAAATCCAACCTAGCTGATATATTCACAAAACCCTTACCTGAATCTGAGTTCAGCTCACTAAGAAGGCAGTTAGGATTGTGCTCTGTAGAATAGATTAATTTTTTTTTGAATTCCTTGATTCAAATTTTTTTTAAAACTGTTTTACTTAATTTCAAAATCAGTTTTCATTTTTTTTCGACTTAGTTTTATTTATATTTCAAAACTACCCCCTTTAAAAATTAGGGCTTTTTCGAAAATGGACTTAGCCTAGGCCCTAACCCTAGAACTGCATGCACCTATAGATTTAGAAGCCAGCATCTCACAAGTATCTTAGGGTACTTTTGAGTGATAACCTAGAAAGGGTTGAGATGCTTAGGTCTTTGCCTTAATTCAAGATGCTTTAAGTCAGTGCATCTGCAGTAATTGGGGCACTAAATACAATTTACATAGCAATCAAGTTAAGTGTCAAGCTTAGAAAATCTAACTTGAAAAGAAACACTTAACTTGACTAACCCTAGCAAAAACTACTGTTTCTAACAGTTAGTAAGTAGCTAATTGGGTTAGACACGTCCCTACAAGAGAAAATTGACTGATTTAGTTTAAGTCTAGTTATGAATTGATTCAGTACAGTAAAATCTTATTTATTTCCTTTATGCAATCATATTTCTGCTATAGTTGTCTTATTTTGATATATGGCAAAGGGGGAGAGATAGGAAAGGAAAGAGAAAAATTAATTTTACTTATTCAAAAAGAGTTCAAAATTTTTCCTTTATTCAAAAAGGTTTCAAAAATTTACTAATCTTTCAAAAGCTTTCACTTATCCTTGATTCAAAAGCTTAAAATTTTTAAAATTATTTTTTTCAAAAAAAAAGGGTTCAAAAATTTACTTATCCCTTATTCAAAAGCTTAAACTTTTTGAAGATTTACTAAAGTACTTAAGTTATTAAAGCTTTCAAAATTTTGCCTAAGTACTCTAGTTTCAAAAGTTCTTAAAGCTTTCAAAATTTTGCCTAAGTACTCTAGTTTCAAAAGTTCTTAAAGCTTTCAAAATTTTGCCTAAGTACTCCAGTTTCAAAATTTTTACTTAAAGCTTTCAAAATGTTGCTAAGTACTCTAGCTTCAAAATTTTTACTCAAGCTTTCAAAATTTTACTAAGTACTCTAGCCTTTCAAAAGTTTCTTACTTAAGCTTGTCAATTTTTTTTAGTACTCTAAAGCTTAAGTTTTTCAAAACCGTAATTCTTACTTAAGCAAACATTTTCAAAACTCTTGAGTACTTTAAAACATAAAACTTTAAACTTTTTAAAGTACTCTAATTATGCTTTAAAAAACTCTCCTATGTACTTTTAACATAAGTTGTTGAAAGATTTTTTAAGACCTAAAACTTAAGTTTTCAAGTACAAGTAAAAGTTTTTTTTAACCCCACAAATTTTTGAAAAATCTAGGGGGAGATTCCTTCCAGGGGGAGGGAACAAAAGTTAAAACTTTTTTCATGTTTTGCTTAAACTTAACTTTTTGAACTGGGGTTGCCATAAATCAAAAAGGGGAAGATTGTTGGTGCAGAATGCACCCAAGTCAAACCTGTGTTTTGATAATGGCAACATAGGTCAGAAGTTAAGTCTTTCTTGTTGTCTGACAAGTTAATCTAGTGTGCAGGAAAAGCCCTAGTGAAGGACTGCTAGGCACTGGCAAAGGAATGCCAGGGAAATAAGCCCTAGCAAAGGACCGCTAGGCACTGGCGAAGGAATGCCAGAGTGAAAAGCCCTAGCGAAGGACTGCTAGGCGCCAGGCGAAGGATAGTCTGGGACAGAAACCCTAGCGAAGGAATGCTAGGCACCGAGCGAAGGGCAGCTCGGCAACCAAGACCTGACAAAGGACCGTCAGGCAAAAGTCCAACCGGAGGAACGGTTGGCATCAGGTAAATTCTCCCGAGAGGAGTAGGTGAGGACGCGTTCCTCGTCGAGGGAACAGTAGGCGTCGGTTCGACCTAGGACTCCATTTTGGAGACCAAAGTCAGAACCAAGACAGCTAAGGCTGTATAAATAAATATTTTATTGCCTTATTGTGTTTTGGACTAACCCTGGATGCAGGACCAAAGGAAGGAGTGTCTGCAGCTCAGATAGCCTCAAAGGAATGAGGTAGTGGATGAGTAGGGCGCCCGGAGTGTCTCGGGCGCCCCCAAGGTGCATACAAAACAAGTAAGGAGAAAAAGGGTTCGAATACATACTGGACTGGGCGCCCCCGTGCTCCCGGGCGCCCTCGCTGCTCCCGGGCGCCCCCTGCGTTGCGGGCGCCCCCATGCGCATACCTCGAACCAAAAGCCTTCGAAGCCAGAAGATAAGATTTGACCCGGTCAACCCGGGCGCCCCGAGCGCTTCGGGCTCCCCGAGCGCTCCGGGCGCCCCGGCCAAAGCGGATCCAGAGGATCAGACGCGACCGAGAGCTCTGCGGATCAGAGGCCACGTGGGGGGCGCCCCCGACGTCCCGGGCGCCCCCAGGCCCTATATAAAGGGCCCTCGACCAAGGCCTCAGGACAACAACTCTCTCAACGCCTCAAAGCTCTTCTACGCTCGTGCCTTGCTCCAGAAACATTCCAACTCGAGCCGACGATGTCCCGTTGCCCGAAAAAAGTCAATCCACTCCGGACGTCGGTAACGAAGAGCGCAATTCTTTATTATTATTTTAGTGCACTTACTTTGTAACTAAATTCTGTAACCTATTATTACGCTTCATATAGAATTGCCCAAAGTAAACGGTCAACGACCGTGGGCCTTGGAGTAGGAGTCGACACAGGCTCCGAACCAAGTAAAATTGATTGTGTCTCTGTGTTGTGTTTTTCATTTTAACTTCCGCTGTGCAATTTCTCTTAAGTTTTAAAATCCGAACGATTTCCGATATTCACCCCCCCTCTATCGGTTCTCTCGATCCAACAATGAGTATATTAATTGATATTGTGCCTAACAAAATTTTGAGTTGTGTAGGGGCATACCAAAATGCATGTGAATTGTGGAGCAATTTGAAAGAATATCATGAGAGTTCTACACAAGTTCAAGAGCCCAAGGAGAAAAGTCAAATGAGTCAAGAAGAAGAAGAAGAAAAGGAACTATCTACATCTTCAAGTGAGGGAGAGAGTGAAAGATCATCAACCTCCTCAAGAGAAGAAGAGGAGGTATCGATTTCAAGAATTGAGGGGGAGGAGAGACCCTCAATCATACAAGAACAAGAAGAAGCCTCTACGTCCACCAAAGCAAGGAAAAAGGAATACATCACATGCTTTGGTTGCAACAAAAAGGGGCACTACAAGGACAAGTGCCCGAAAGGTAAAAAGGGGGTACACTCTAAACCTATTTCAATTAAATTAAAATCTAACATGAACTGTAGGAATGGAGAATCCCAAGAAAAGAAGAGGAGGATTCGATGCTTCACGTGTGGAGAGCTAGGGCACTACCACACCAAGTGCCCTAGAAAAAGTGAGATAAAGAAAATGGAGCACTTGAGAAGATGGGAGAAGGAGGAAAGAAAGAAGCAAATATCACATCAAGGAGGGGCTTCAAGGGTAAGGGAGGTAATTCCTAACCCTAGATTAAAATGTAATCCAATTTCAAGTTCCTCGATGCATATCAAAAATCATGTTAATTATCCCCCATGCATGCTAGAATACATGAAAATTGCTTACTTGTGCATAATCATGATTTCAAATATAATGATAGGAATATAAATAACAAGGTAGGTCAAAACACTAACAAAAGCATGCATCTTGAGAGACCTAGGACCCTTGTACCTAAAAATCAAGGTACTAATCCCAACAAGGGGAAGATTGTGCCTAAGAAAATGGGTAAATCTAGGAATGCCCAAAATGGACATATGTACACTAAGGTAAAAGGCTTAGAAAGGGAAAATCAAGCCTTGAGGACAAGGCTTGATAAATTGGAAAAGACCCTAGAAAGATTCACGGTTGGATCCAAGGGCTTAGACATGATGTTGGGTAGTATAAAACCCAACTATGATAGATCGGGTTTGGGTTACTGGTCTAGGACCTCCAAGGCCAATAAAAAGAAATATGCTGGGAAGACATATGATCATGGCAAGAAAGAGAAGTCTAAGGATGGCAAGGGAGTGCCATCCAAAGGTAGAAAGGGTGACTTAACCAAGGACAAGGTGTCCAAGGTTAAGAAGGTCCATTTTGTAGGTCAAGAAATACTAGGGCGCGGTCTAGTGTGGATTGAGTCACCTAGGGAGGTGGCTAAGACAAAGAGCTCAAGGGGGAGCTCTAGAAGCCTTTGGGGCCCATGGTAAATGGATCTCAATAGATGGTTTCCCTAGGACGGCCTAGGAAATGTGTCAAAGGGATTGGAAGACTTGGGTAAGTCTTAATCCTAGGTTTTGGCACATTAGATGGAGTTTTAGGGAGAAAAGAATGAAAATACAATTATATTGGGTAAAATTGAGTTTTAATGTGTGAATACCATGTAGTTCAATGATAGAAATGAACTATAGTCAAGGATAAGAAGAAACAGTAAGGAGAAATCACAAATGAAACTTTTGGGATGAGTTTTAATGATACACTTTAGGATAAGTTGAGTTTCGTGCCAATCTTGGGATTCGGAGTATATTTGTTTGGAAATGTATTTTTCCCAAGTAGACATTGGCCCCACAAATCTCCTCACAAAATTTCAAAATTTTTGGAGATTTGTAGATTTATTTAGGCATTTCTGAAATTCAGACTGAAAACCTGAAATTCAGGTATCAGTCGACTGCCATTTGGGTAGTAACTGGTCCGAGTTCGAGAGCCTACTGTGAGTTTTCCCAGTCAACTGCCATTTGGGCAGTCGACTAATCTGAAGGCTGAGGAAGAGGAGGCCTAGTGGACTGTAAGAAATTGTCAAATTAGAAACATAGGAAGGTCATGATTGTAGCGACCCGCCTTCTTACTGTCTTTAGACGGATCGTTACTTTTCTCTACTTCTCGACTCTAATACATGACTAAAAGAAATGCGGAAATCTTTTTTTTTTCTTTTATATTCATCTAAGAATGATATTCTAACTTAAGTAGTCATGCATGATACCATGTCACACTTCTTTTCTCAAAAACTCGCAAAAGGACACTTATTGAAACCTGCCTCACCCAACTGAACTGTCGGGTATCAGTCGACTGATACTGCATCAGTCGACTGATAGCCTGAAATCTGGTTTTTCAGGTTTCGGCACTTGCTTCAAAGCTCCACCAAACCTATACTTTCGAGCCAAATAAGATCATGACACCATTTCTATACTCTATACCAATTTTCTAAACAGTTTAGCCAATCAAAATGAATCCATAAACTTAAAATTAGGACTTTTACGAGATTTAGCAAGTTATGAAAAACTACCAAAAACTTTAGTCTAGAGTTTGTACCAAACTTTGCTTCTAACCATTTAAACTCATCATGCAAGATTCTATAACATTGCTAAAGCATTATGGAATATGAATGCAACTTTTCTAAACATATTTAAGCAATAAAAACTTGATTTAAAGAGGAATTAGTACTATCTTGGCACAAACATCTATTTCTCCAACAAAGTATCAATATTCTCAACTACTCACATTTCTACCTATCCAATGCAAACATAAGAATATATAAGCTAAATGAAATGACATGGAATCTTTACTCTAAGCAATTGAGCATGTAAAACTATCCAAAACTCAAATACTCTATAATCTCCATAAGCAAGAACTTGAAATTCAAATGTACTATAACATTGTGAATTAATTAACTAAATTGTCTCGTCTCAAAGATCTCTCCAAAATCAGCCACCACACACACTCTACTCAGCACCGCCTCGTCGTCTTCCTTCAGAATTGCTTGCCTTTACCTTTATCTGCAATAAGAGGAAATGCATCTATAAGCAAAAAGCTTAGTAAGTACTATCTAGCTCACAAAATCTCCAAATATGCAAAACATGCTTCTAGATCAAACTGAACATCATATGAGATACTAATATGCTTGAAAGAAAACTAAGAACATGTGTAACTCAAAACATGCATACTCAAGCAATAAATAATCTCAATCTACTTTTCTTGGCTCAACTTGAAACTTTAGCTATTCTTTAACTTTTGAAATCTTTCTGAAACTTTCGAAAACTTTGCTAAAGCATATACTTGAAAATACTAATCACTTGGATCCACTGAAGACGTAAGTACCATCTCATGCGCGTTCCCTAAAAGGTTGGGGTAGCGAGCCACCAATCCTAATAGAGCAGACCTTGGTCTACCAGGGCCAAGACCTTGGAATTGGACACCTGGATTTCTTTAACGACGCCCTTGGACGCCGGGTACTGGCCTTATAAAATAAAATAGCTTTTCTTTCTTTTCTTTCTTATCTGTAAATGCCTTGGCATTTTCTGGAGCACCTTGCGTGCTAAAATCCCTAAGTCTTGACTTTTGGGGATTTCTTAAGGCCTTGGCCTTTTCTTTTCTTATCTTTATCTTTTCTTTTCTTTTCTCATAGCTTTTCTTGGACCCTAAACTCACATAGGGTATTAATCAACATATATAAGCATATAATGAACTAAGATCACATGCACAAAAACTCAAACAAAAGGAAATATCTCTTTTAAAAACTTTTAAAGGAAATTCTCGCGGAAAAACCGCCTCTTACTGCAGGTGAGCAGTACTTACATTGATATCTTGGACTTACAACCAAGATTAATGTCTAGAGCTCGGAAGAAACTTGAGATCTCAGAGAATTCTTCACGTCTACGCGTTCCTCTCGTCGCGGGGATCCCGAATATAGAATTATCTCTTGGAGAGGGGTCTCGGACGGCCCTCTTGGCTTGGTGTTGGTGTCGCCCAAGAGAGGAGAGGGAAGGGAGGGGTCGGCGCAGGTTAGGGGAAGGAGAGGGTTTGAGAGAAAATAAAACTTCTCTCTTTAATTAGCTATTTATACTTAAGGGTCGGATCAACCTAACTACAGCTTAAATATTTGTCTTTCTTTCCTTTTCTGTGCTTGATACCTAGCCCAGCTGGCCGCGCGCTCCCTTGGTCTCGTGGTGGTCGCGGGTTCGAGCGCCGGCTGCCCTTAATTAGTTTTTTCCATTTTTTGGCTTTTTTTCCTTTTTCTTTTTCTTTTTCCAAAAATACCAAACGGACTCGGAAAATTCCATAAAAATACTCTAAAAATTCCTAAAAATATCTAGAATATTTCTAAACCATTTCTAAATAATTCTAAGGACTTTAAGAACTAAAAATGGAAATTTTGGGGCGTTACAATCCCCCATACCTTATAAAAAGTTCGTCCTCGAACTTAGAATAATTCTGGATATCTCTCTCTCATGCTGTCCTCACGTTCCCAAGTAGCCTCTTCATGCTTTTGATTCTGCCAAATGACCTTCACTAGTGGCACTTCTTTGTTTCTTAATCTTTTAACTACTTTGTCCACTATTTGTGTCGGTCTGCTCTCATAACTAAGATCTTCTTGGATCTGTACTGACTGAGGCTGAATCACTTGGCTAGGGTCGTGAATACACTTCTTTAGCATAGAGACATGAAAGGTACTGTGGATGGCTGACATATCCTCTGGTAGGTCCAGCTCATATGCTACCTTACCAACCCTCTTTATGATCTGGTAGGGTCCTATGTAGCGAGGACTTAGCTTGCCCTTCTTGCCAAATCTCACCACTCCCTTCATGGGAGCGACCTTGAGAAATACTGAATCTCCAACTTGGAATTCAAGTGGCCTACGGCGTGTGTCAGCGTAACTTTTCTGTCTACTCTGGGCAGTCTCAATCCTCTGGCGGATCGTCTGGATAGCCTGAGCGGTCTCATCTATAAGCTCAGTCTGGCTGCCTAGTCCTGACTCCATCTCTTTCTTCTCACCAGCTTCTTGCCAACATATGGGTGATCTGTATTTCCTGCCATACAATGCCTCATAAGGTGCCATCCTGATGGTGGCCTGATAGCTATTGTTGTAGGCAAACTCGGCTAAGCACAGAAATTTACACCAACTGCCTTTAAAGTCCAATGCACAAGCCCTGAGCATGTCTTCTAAAATCTGATTTACTCTCTCTGTCTGTCCATCTGTCTGGGGATGGAAAGCTGTGCTGAACTGAAGTCTGGTGCCTAGGGCGTCCTGAACACACTTCCAAAAATGGGAGGTGAATCGCCCATCTCTGTCAGACACGATCGACCTCGGAACTCCATGAAGCCTGATCACTTCTTTCACATACAGCTGTGCTAATTGCTCTACCGAATGCGATAACTTGATGGCTAGGAAGTGGGCAGATTTGGTCAACCTGTCCACTATCACCCAAATTGCATCATGTCCATGGGTGGTTCTTGAAAGACCTGTGATAAAGTCCATGGATATTTCTTCCCACTTCCACTCTGGGATGGGAAGAGGCTGCAGAACTCCTCCTGGTCTCTGGTGCTCGGCTTTGACCCTCTGGCAGGTCAAGCAGGTACTGATATATCTGGCCACGTCTCGCTTGAGTCCAGACCACCAGAATCTTTTCTTTAAATTTAAATCTTGTAGAACCNTTTTTCCATTTTTTGGCTTTTTTTCCTTTTTTTTTCTTTTTCCAAAAATACCAAACGGACTCGGAAAATTCCATAAAAATACTCTAAAAATTCCTAAAAATATCTAGAATATTTCTAAACCATTTCTAAATAATTCTAAGGACTTTAAGAACTAAAAATGGAAATTTTGGGACGTTACAATGATGGCTTATGAAACTTTTGTTGGAACCCGGATGGCTAGAGAGGGGGGAGTGAATATAGCCAAATACTTGGACTTTAGCACTTATCGAATTTCTGCACTTAGATTGGTTAGTAGCACAGCGGAAGTAGCAAACACAGAGTATGCAGAAAAATAGAAAATGAAAGCAAACTAACACAACTAGCAAGATCACTAACAAGGAGGGTTTATAAGGTTCGGGGATAACTTGCCCCTACTCCTTGGCGTGCCCGTAAGGTGGGCGATCCCTTGATCGTCGACAAATCAAGCCCCGGTGAACACTGGATAGAAAGCAACCTCCTTCTCGGTGGAGAAACCTCTCCACAGCGTTTCAATCAAGGATATAGTTTAAGCACAAAGAAACACAAGAAAGATCTTACTTAGCACTTAGCAAAGACAAGAACACAACAAGCTTTCTCCGAGCTCCACCTAGCGACGATCTCACGCAAGAACCCTATCCCCGTGTCTTCTCGCTGTCGGACTCAAAGCCTCTTGTTCCTTCCTCCAAGTGCTCAAGTAAGGGAATGGTTGCTTCACTGATTTCAGATGCTTGCTCCAGATGATGAAACTTCAGAACACGCAAGCAAGGATGTGGAGAACACAATCGCGTAGCAAGAACAAGCCAGAAGCACGTTTCAGCCAACACTTCTCTTTCGTTGTTGTCTTCTGCTCTTCTCCTCTCCGCCTTTTGTTTCTCCACTGAGCACAGGTGACACCATCTCCCAGCAGCCTCCAGCTGCTTACCTGTCAACGCCAGCTACCATTGAGCTCTCTCTAGACTCCCTGAGCTTCCCTCAGCCAAGCTCCAGTCAGCAGCTCTACTCTGCAGCTCCAGCCGTTGCAACCTGAGATGGAAAACGGACAAACCTGCTCCAAGGAAAGGTCTCCTTTGACTCTTCTTAAGTGGTTGAATCCTCCCCTGTCACCTGCAGCTTAATCAGATCATTAGAGCAGTGTATCAAATAGAAAATCAAGCATCAGAGATGAAACGTAGAGAATCGGATATGTTCAGACGCGATCAGAGTGTCTGATAGTGCATTTTGAATTAAAGTGATCGGTCACCGAACCGATCAGAGAGCCTCCTGATCGGTCACCAGACTGATCAGGATGGGTCCAGACCGATCAGGCTTCGTCCTGATCGGTCCCCAATGCTCAATCAGAAATCGCGATTTCTTTGGGACTTTCCTGGATCGATCACCAGACCGATCCCAGGTTGTGGATTGATCACCAGATCGATCCACCTCTTTACTGGGCGATTTCTGAGTTTCACAGTCTAAACCTCCTGATCGGTCACCGGACTGATTAGAGAGCCTCCTAATCGGTCACCAGACCGATCAGGTCATGACCAGACCAATCAGGCTCCGTCCTGATCGATCATAGTGAGGAACTCGCGAACCTGGATCGTTCTCCAGAACGATCTGCACAGTGATTCAGATCGGTCACCAGACCGATCAGGAGAAGATCAGCAAGGGAACTCAACCTCACTGTGTGCTCCCTGATCGGTCACCAGACCAATCAGGAGCCAAGCAGTGGGTGAAACGCATACTCCCTGATCGGTCACCAGTCCGATTAGTCATCGGTGGATCGGTCACCAGACCGATCCACGAAGGAGCACCGTGCCAACTTCCCTGATCGGTCACCAGACCGATCCAGGCAAGCCCAAATGCACTCTAAGTCACGAGAACAAGCCTCCAGCCCTTCTCTGACTCGTGCCATGCCTAGCTTCACTCACTGGGACTTCAACCTAGCCCTCCAAGCTAGGACCTGGCTTCACTCACCAGGGTTTCGGTCACCCGACTTTACTCACCGGGACCCGGCTTCACTCACCAGGATTTCAACCTAGCTTCACTCACTAGGATTTCAATCACCTGGCTTCACTCACCAGGACCCGGCTTCACTCATCGGGATTTCTATCACCTGGCTTCACTCACCAGGACCCGGCTTCACTCACCGGGATTTCCATCACATGGCTTCACTCACCAGGACCCAGCTTCACTCACTGGGATTTCCATCACCTGGCTTCACTCACCAGGACTCGACTTCACTCACCGGGGTTTCCATCACCTGGCTTCACTCACCAGGACCCGGCTTCACTCACCGGGATTTCCATCACCTGGCTTCACTCACCAGGACCCGGCTTCACTCACCGGGATTTCATCCAACCTAGCCCTCTAGGCTAGGACCTGACCCTCCAAGCCAGGACTTTTCTACACCTAGCCCTCCAAGCTAGGATTTTCCACACCTAACCCTCCAGATTAGAACTTTGTGCCCAGTCCCCGACTAGGACTTAATCCCAATTCGTTCAACCAAACTTAAATCAAAACTTAAATCATTGTCAACACCAAAACAACAATCAGGGTCAGACTGCATCAACAATCTCCCCTTTTTGTTGTTTGACAACCAGATTTAAGTTTAGGCATCAATGATCAATTGAAGGCAGTTCAATTATCGTAAGGGAATCAAAATCCTCTCCCTACAATAACCCTAAACTTAATCAACCATTTTTCCCCCTTTGTCAAACACGAAAAGGGTATGATTATTAAGTTTAAACATACCTCTCCCTCAAATACGGGTCTCTCCCCAAACCCAAAATAATCAAAGGACAATTTTTGAATTGCATATGAAGGGCATATACTATAAATGTATCATGGCAACAATGTATATGCATCATACGATAATAAGTGTAGATTTTTGAATTGCATATGAAAACTTATACCAAATAATATCATGGTCAAGTATGTATATGTTTCATATGACAAGTAAGGAATGCATCTGTATCTGATATATAGTCCTGATTGGTCTCCATGACCGATCAGGTTCGCTGATTACTGGATACAGAAATATTTTGATTAGTCTGGGGAGCGATCAGATTTCAGAAAAATTTCTGAACCTCTGATACGTTCCTGATCAGACTGCATTGACAATTTGCATTTCGTAATAGTGAAGTAGACTCTATTAATATTCGATATTTCAGAAAAATTTCTGAAACACGACATTAAGAACAAGAGTCATGACTCAAACAAACTCTTTCTTATGAATTTGAACATTCCAACATAGGTTTGTATCAAATCAGTATTTAGGTTTTGTTTTAAGTACTACTTGAACAAATTTGTACTTCCTTAGTGTTAGTAATATGAGAGAAGTGTCCTAAGGCAATCGCCTTATAATTGTAATCATTTATTTTAATAAATGAATATTCACTATTTGAGTATACATGTTTATGTATTTGATTGAGATCTTAAACTCATTTACTGAATGTCCGTAATACAATTCAGAGCATGAGAGAATTTGTGATGAATTCACAACTAGTGATTATCTTTACACGTGCAATTGTGAAGTATTGAAATTGTCCCTAGTCGATGAATTGATAAATACGGACATTATCAATTCTGTTGAGACTAGCATGGGTTATTCTCTAATCAGCTGATTCTCACTGGCTGGTGACATTGGGATGTCCGGAGATAAACATGAATGCTAGTTAAGGGAACTAGTTCATTGGAGTGACTGGCTGTAAAACTTCATATGATAGTCTACATATAGACATGTCAGTGAAGTTCTTACTGCAGCTTAAGTGCGATGTTCCTTTGACTTGCGGTGTTCAAGTCATCTTGGTCATGGAGACTTATACTTTAACATCTTAAGAAAGCATCTCCAAGGAGGTGTGGACCCAGGATGATTGGGTATAAGCCGAAGTGCCCGAAGATGTTTGAACATCCTACAAAGGATTCACCACTCCTTGCGAGGAGATGTATACCCAAGGCCTATCGTCGGATTGTTACTCGAAGCCTCTGGCCAGAGCATGACATGTTAAGAGTATGAATCTCTTAAATACATGAGAGTAATTAGAATTCATAGGACGAGGAAACGTTACTTGGGCTAGGTGTGACGTAGTCAGCCTAGTGGGGACTGACACAAATAGACCATGTCCTGAACCAAGTGGGTATAAGATGGTGAAGGGAATGAGGCACGATTCATTATAGCTGCTGAAGGGTTTCAGAATTATTTCTGAGGTCAACCGTTGATCTTTCAATTAATTGGGGATCATGATGTACTACTAGGTGCCACTCATGATCGTTCTATAATTGGTTAATTATAGACGGCCAACATAAATCGAAAGCCTATTTAGTCACACGCACTATGAGTAATCCGAGGGATTTAAAACGAGTTGAAAATTAGATTTTCCGATCAAGAGAGATAAGTCGAATCTGAATTTTCAGAGATGCATCGGAAGCATAAAATGGCTAAGTCCTTTGAAGACTTATTGGACGAATTAAATGAGTTTAATTTGTAAGGTCATGGCTTGAGTTTGGCTGGCCAAAGAGGGTCTACTCCCTCTTTGTTTGGCCGACCACATTAAAAGTTAAAAGGGGAGAACCAAATCGTTTGGTTCAAATTATAAAATAAACCGCGCATGGTTTGTTTTATAAAATTATGGATAAAGAAATTTATATAAAGAAATTTATATAAAGAGATTTATTTTTCATGGAAATTAAAATGAACCATGGATTGGTTTATTTTATTTTATAAAATCAATAATGGATTGATTTACCATGATAAAGAAATTTATATAAAGAGATTTATTTTTCATGGAAATTAAAATGAACCATGGATTGGTTTATTTTATTTTATAAAATCAATAATGGATTGATTTACCATGATAAAGAAATTTATATAAAGAGATTTATTTTTCATGGAAATTAAAATGAATCATGGATTGGTTTATTTTATTTTATAAAATCAATAATGGATTGATTTACCATGATAAAGTTATTTATATAAAGAAATTTATATAAAGAAATTTATATAAAGAAATTTCTTTTCATAAGAAAAGGGAGACATGGTTGTTTTTATCATAAATTAAATTATAATAAAAACTTGGCATGATGGAATAATTCATAGAAAAATTTATATGATAAATTTCTTATGAAAATTTATTCCATAAAAAGGAGACTTGGCGATTGAGAGACTACTATATAAAGGAACCAAGGTAAGGCTTGGAGATTAATCTAAGAGATATAGAAATAAACCCTCTCTCTCTCTCCTTCTCTCCCTCTCCCTCCTCTAGTGCCGCCGGCCCTAAAAAGGGGGACCCCTTTGCCATGAGCTTCATCCACCAAGAAGCTATCGTGAGAAGAAGAAGAAGCGGGCGCGACTCCTTCCTCCCCGGAATCTTGATTCCGTTCTTCGTTTGGTGGTTAGTTTTCCCATCTCTCTCTTGGTATTCTTGTCGTGCCTTTGGAGAATCTAGTAGTTCTTGTCGGCATGAAACTCGTGGCTTTGCGAAGTCATCTCGAAGAAAACTCGGCGTGGATGCGAATAGAGGCGGAGCTTCCAAGGGACGCTACGGTTGGATCTCGTCCCTTCCTTCGAGTTGCGCGAGGTATTAAGTAAATTAGTTTACTTTCTGCAAAATTTTAAATATATGATAATGTCTACACAACATAAGGTTGCATGCTAGATGTGTGGTTAAATAATTTTGAGAAATTATTTATGCTAAATCTTCCGCTGCACGTAATTAATTTTAAAATTACGAACACGCATCCATGTCAACATGCACCCGGTCCCAACAGTGGTATCAGAGCCGGTTAGTGTTCGACATAATCATATAATTGTTTTACGGAAAACTTTGTCATGATCTCAATTTTGGAAAATTTTTCAATTATGGAAACTTTCCAATTATGATAAATTTTAGATTTAGGAATTTCAAAGTTTGGAAATCCTCATGAAATTTCGCAAACTTTTGAAATATCCTAGTTTCTGAAATTTTATGATAATTGTGAAAACTTTCCATCTTTGGAAACTTTCCAATTTTGGAAATTTCCTATTTTGGAAATTTTCCAATTTTGGAAATATGTAAGTTTTCTTTGTACCAGAAACTTACAATTATTCTGAAAACCTATTATGAAATCTCGCAATTTTGGGCACTTTCTTTCAAGAAAGTCTAGACAAATTTATGGATCATTAATTGACAATTAAATTTGAACTGGTTTTAAATTATTAACAAAATTTTTTATTTTGGATTGAGCCTCGGGGAGCTGTCCAATTTAAAGTTAGTTGTTGTAATTTAATTTCCCACCTTGAATAAAATTGTCATGTTTAATTTGGTTACGCCTCGGGGAGCGGACCAAATTGGATTTACGACAAATTTCTTTTCTTTGGGTATCTGAGCCTCGGGGAGCCACCCTTAGAAAACAATTTGTTATGATTAATTAATCCATAAATAAAATATGTGATCAAATCTTGGAAATTTAGGATAATTTCCTAATTTTATTTAAGAGGTGATGCTCTTACATATTGTTGTCTCCAAAATTAATTAGGAAAATGGTTTCCTATAGAGTTTTCTTAAAAGAGATTTTCATGAAAATAATATGTGGTTGAATTAAGGGAATCTGTCTCTTAATTTAATAAGATTTGATTTAGAGAAATCAAAGTCTTAAACATATTATTTCCAAAATTGATTATGACAATTTAGGAAATTGTTTCCCAAAACAATTCCTTGAATAAAGTATGAAATTAGAATTAGGAAATCCGATTCCTAATTCAATTAATGAGACTTGATAAATTAAGTCACATACATACTTTATTAAGGAAATCGTTAGTACATGACATAATTATATGTCATGAATGTGCTTAGAAAGAAAAGGATGAGATCCAAAACCCCTTACAAAATATTAAGGCTAACACCTTTCATTAATATGGTTAGAACCGGAGTTTTGTTTCTCGTTAAGGTTGATGGACACATCCATGCCCGGCTTGAACCTCAACATGTTCAAACCATGGAATTAGTTTATGAATAATATGTGGGACCGGTGCCGTCGATAGAGGGGGGGTGAATATTGACCGTCAAAAACTTCGTAAGACTTTCGTAAGACTTCTGGACTCAGAGCGTTAGTGCAGCGGAAACATAAAAGTAAAACAAAAGAAAACAAAACAGGGGACACAGCAGGTTTATTTACTTGGTTCCCAACCCCCCAGGGTCAGTACGTCCAAGGCCTATGTACTCGGCGTTGAGTCCACTAATAGTCTCCTTTCCGGAATTTCTGGAGGCGGAGAAACCCGTCTTACAGTGTAGAAGTTACAACGACAAGTATTGAAAAATAAGTACAATAACTTTAAAAGCAAACCGAACACAGAAAGTGAAGCTCGGCCGATCTGGACCTCCGAAGTGCCGCGCACTTCCTCCTGGAGCCTCCCGGTCGTAGAACCTTGTCTTTAGCGCGTTGTCGTCGGTCGGAATGAATAGAATCGTAGTAAGGAAGTGTGTACGAAGAAGAGGGGTCGAAGCCCCTTTTATAGCCCTCCTGGGGGCGCCCTGGTCGACGGGGGCGCCCCGGAAGACTCGGTCAACTCTTATCCTTGCGCCTACCTCGCCGTAGGTGATAAGAACTTTGACCAGGGTGCCCCGGATGACCCGGGCGCCCCTTTGAGGGCTTATCCTGTGTTCTATCTTCGAAACAGCAAAACAGCTACTAACTAGGGCGCCCCGGACGCTCCGGGCGCCCCGGTTGACACCTGTTCTGCAAACACACATTTGCTGCATGTATTAGTACTGCCTGGGGGCGCCCCGGACGCTCCGGGTGCCCTGGTTGACACCTGTTTTGACTGTATCACGAAACTGCATGTTTAGTACTACCTGGGGGCGCCCCGGAGCTTCCGGGCGCCCTCACGGACACCTGTTCTGCACACACACACAAGTGCACATCTTCTGCACTGGCTGGAGGCGCCCCCCATGCTGGGGGCGCCCTGGCTGCTGGTTTTCAGCCTTCTACATTTGCTTGCTTTGTCTTCTTCTCTTGGTACCTGCAAGATATATATATGCAAAGCAAGTATACATGAAATATTAATCTTACGAACTTGGTTCGGACTTCGGATTGGCACGCAATCCTAGGTCGAACCGACGCAAACTCTTACCCCCGAGAAAGCGCCTTTCACCTACTCCTTTCAGGAGATGGTTGCCGCCCGGTCCTTCGGGTGGACTTTTGCCTAGCCGCCCTTCGCTAGGTCTTGGATACCAAGCATCCCTTCGCTTGGTGCCTAGCAGCCCTTTGCTAGGTCTTGTTTCCCTGACAGCCCTTCGTCAAGTGCCTAGCAGCCCTTTGCTAGGACTTGTTCCCCTGACAGCCCTTCGTCAGGTGCCTAGCAGCCCTTCGCTAGGACTTATTTTCCTGACAACCCTTCGTCAGGTGCCTAGCAGCCCTTCGCTAGGTCTTTTCTTTCTGGCAGCCCTTCGCCAGAGCCTAGCGGCCCTTCGCTAGGTCTTTTTCGTTCTGGCAGCCCTTCGCCAGAGCCTAGCGGCCCTTCGCTAGGTCTTAGGGTTTCCATGCCTAGCTTAACTAGGACTTTTCTCAGGCTTAGGTTACTTCTCCTTCGCTCCCCTTTGTCTGTTCAACATATTACTGACTTAAGTACATTGTCAAACATTAAAACACATAAAGGAGAACATCATTGATGCAACTTGCACCAACAATCTCCCCCTTTTTGATGTTTGACAATAACTTAAGTTAGATTGGTTTAAGGGCTAAATTGCTATCCTTGGGATAGAATAAAAGGTATAGGTTTTGGGAGAGTAAAAAATATTCTAACTGAAAAAATTCTAACTTAAGCACTCTCTCCCCCTTTGTCATGCATCAAAAAAACTTGCATCAACAATAAAAAACTTTGAATTTTTGTTTTGAAAATACTTAGTGCAATTTTGTTTTTAAAAAATTGCATAAATTTGAAAAATGCTCTAGGTTTAAAATATAAGTACTTTGAAAAGATGATTTGTAAGGAGTGCAAGTACTTTTAAAAGATTATTTAAATCCCTTTTTGAAAAATTATAAGTATATTTTTTGAGAAATTAAGTACTTAACAATACATTTGAAAATATTTTTTTTTCAAAATTAAGAATATTGGTTTTGAAAGACATAAGTACTTTTTTTTTTGAAAATATTTTACTTGATTGAGTTTCTTTTCCAGTCTGACACCATCCTAGGAAACCTTGTTGACCACAAGGGCATTTCCTAAGTGTCCTGGAAAGTTTTCAAACAAGTAAATATTATGATAATATTTCACAAAGTATGTGCTGAAAAACTGTGTGAATTTTGAAGATCTAATATTTTACTTAACTTGGTCTATTTTCCAGTCTGACACTATCCTAGGAAACCTTGTTGACCACAAGGACATTTCCTAAGTGTCCTGGGAATTTTCCAACCTAAGTAAACATTATTTCAAAATAATTTCATAAGTCACACAAATTTTAACAAATAGTATTTTGAAAAGCATAGATTTTTAGAATTTTAAAAGCATGTAATTGAATAATTCTTTTAATTTGACATCCCCCTAAACTTGACTCAGTCCTGGGAAGCTTGTTGACCACAAGTACTCTTCCTTTGAGTCTTAAGGTTTGATTCAAATCAAAGGAATTTTCTAATAATTTTAAAAAATAGTTTAAGACTTAAAAAAATATTTGACTCAGACTCCCCCTAAATCTGACACATCCTAGGAGTCCTTTTTAGATTATGAAGTGGACCTTCCTCTGTGTCTTTAGGGTTTATTAGAATCAAAAGAACAGGTAAACATTTGATTTTTGCAATAGGTAAAATCTTTTTCGAAAAGCCACAAGTGATAACGATTAAAGCATGATTTTCGAAAAGATATTTTCAAATAATAGTAATGTTTTTAAAGTGCAGTTTGAAAAATATGAAAAGCACTCCCCCTGCATCAATGCCGTTTGACTCTATCTAAGTGCCCTAAGAAACTTTAGTGCTGTCCTAAGAGGCTTGTGTCTAATTACGTGAGTCAATCAATTTTTGAAAACAATATACCTTTTTGAAAAATGTGTAATATATATAATCAATCAGACAAGCATGAATTCCATAAAAACATTATTATGTTAAAGCTCTATTTTGAAAAATATATTTTTAGGAAAATATTCTAACAATTTTAAAAAACAATTTTGAAAAATATTTTTCAATTCATTAGTCCTTAACATCTCACCCATTTTAGATGTATCAATACAACAAGCATGATTGCCTTATAGGTGTATTGTGAGATGCTTGAATCATTTTCCATTATTAAATCCAAGATTTAATTGAAATTTATGTTAGATTCGAATTTGACAAAAGATAATTTGAATTTGAATTTCAGAAATTGGCTTCCAGGTCTTGGCGAGGCACTAGACCTTCTTTGGCCGTAGCCTTATGGGATCATCCACCCTTTCCTTGACAAAGCCTTTTAATGAAGTTTCATTTTCAAATTAAATTAGGTCATTTTCTGGTCTAACTAGCTTGGGTCTTGGATCGGTAGCTTCGGCTGGTTTCACCAGTCTAAAGAGACCAAGTAGACTTGATCTTATTAGAGTTGGTTTCCCCAACGTACTATCATCTCACCTCCTCCCAATACTATGTTGCCAAATTTCAATTATCTTTCTTTTATGACCTTTCTAAATTATGCATAAAATTTAAATATGAATGACATGTCATATATTTTAAGGAAAATAGCAAATGCATGGCATGACAATTATGCATGAGTCAAACAAGTCAAGGCATTTTATTTTTGTTTCTAAAAATGTATCAAATTCTCGATTTGATACATATCGTGTGAACCTGCGAATATGTCAACCCACTTTGACATATTTGATTTTATTGAATTAATTGTTGCGGTTTGGGTAAAGTTTTAGTTTGGTTCAGATTTAAGTGATTTAAGATCTTGATTGGATTTAGTTGAATTAAAATTGAGTTGATTTGAATTAACTGATTTAAAGTGAATTTAATTGAATTAATTTGAATTAAGGTGAATTAATTGAATTAATTTGAATTAAGGTGAATTGATTGAATTAATTTGAATTAAGGTGAATTAATTGAATTAACTTGAATTTAATTGAATTTAATTGAATTATATGAATTAATTCGAATTTAATTGAGCTTAATTGAATTATTTAAGATTTAATTAATTAATTTGAATTTTTAGGAATTAATTAATTTGAATTATTAAGAATTAATTAATTTGAATTCGAATTATTAAGAATTAATTAATTTGAATAAGAATTAATTAATTCGAATTAGAATTATTAAGATTTGATTTGAATTTAATTAATATTTAATTAAGATTTAATTAATTTGAATTTAAATAATTAAGATTTAATTAATTTGAATTTAATTTGAAATTAAATAATTAAGATTTAATTAATTCGAATTTAATTTTAAATTTAATTTGAATTAATTTGAATTAATTTGAATTTAATTAGGATTTAATTTGAATTAATTTGGATTTAATTTGAATTAATTTGAATTAATTTGAATTTAATTAGGATTTAATTTGAATTAAATTGGATTTAATTTGAATTAATTTGAATTTGGATTTAATTTGAATTAATTTGGATTTAATTTGAATTTAGATTTAATTTGAATTAATTTGGATTAATTTGGATTTACATTTAATTTGAATTAATTTGGATTAATTTGGATTTAATTTGAATTAATTTGAGATTTAATTCAAATTAATTTGGATTTAAAATGATTAATTAATAATTATGGGTTTAAGTTCATCATTTTCATTATTTCAAAAATTTCTTCTTCATTTTTGTCTTTCTTTTCAAGTTTCTCTAATAATTTTGATTTATTTGAATTTTTGTAATTTTTATTAATTATGACCTTTATCTTAGAAAATTCTATTTCCTCCTCAAGATTAAGTTTTTCAATATCCTCACAGTAGGTGGAGTAAATTGGGCCACTAGTTAAAGTTTTATAATAATATTCAATATTATCTATGATTAAGTTATTATCTAGGAGAATTTTATATTCAAAATTATCCTTAGAATTATCCTCAAATATATTTTCAATATTTTTAATATTTATCTCTAGATTATCTTTAAGAATTTTAGAATTAATTTCTGAATTAATCTTGAGATTTTCAGAATTAATTTCGGATTTATCCTTAGGATATTCGAATTTGAATTCGGATTTATCCTTAGGATTTTCAATTTCGAGTTCGGGATTGATTTCAGATTTAGATCCAGAATTAGTTGCATCATTATCTGTAGAATTATCAGAGTTTATTTTAAATTTAATATCAGAATTAATTTTAGCAATTATTGAATTGGTATTAATGATTAAATAATTTATTTATGACATTTTAGCCATATTCACATTATGTAACTTATTATTTAAAATATCTAATTGACTATGCAATAATTCTAACTTCTCAGGAAAATTATCTAAATTATTAAACGACATTGCAGGAATTTGTAAAGTTTTTGGAACATACATTTTTCGTACCTTTGCCGGACATTTATTTTTGTAGTGTCCGAATTTTTCACACTTGAAGGATTGCACGTGATCCTTGTTTTTCCGGACTCCTAGCGCTGGTATCTCCTTTGCCGCCGGTGACGAACGATTCTTACGAGTAGGGCACTGATTTTTGTAGTGCCCTCTCTCCCTGCACGTGAAACAAATAATATGGAATTTAAAATTTGACATTAAAATAAATATACCTGATTCACCCCTGAGCTCCCCCTCAACTCCTGGCGTCGTTGCTCCGTCGGCGGTTAGTCCGGTGAAGAGCGGCTCGGCTCTGATACCAATTGTGGGACCGGTGCCGTCGATAGAGGGGGGGGGTGAATATTGACCGTCAAAAACTTCGTAAGACTTTCGTAAGACTTCTGGACTCAGAGCGTTAGTGCAGCGGAAACATAAAAGTAAAACAAAAGAAAACAAAACAGGGGACACAGCAGGTTTATTTACTTGGTTCCCAACCCCCCAGGGTCAGTACGTCCAAGGCCTATGTACTCGGCGTTGAGTCCACTAATAGTCTCCTTTCCGGAATTTCCGGAGGCGGAGAAACCCGTCTTACAGTGTAGAAGTTACAACGACAAGTATTGAAAAATAAGTACAGTAACTTTAAAAGCAAACCGAACACAGAAAGTGAAGCTCGGCCGATCTGGACCTCCGAAGTGTCGCGCACTTCCTCCTGGAGCCTCCCAGTCGTAGAACCTCGTCTTTAGCGCGTTGTCGTCGGTCGGAATGAATAGAATCGTAGTAAGGAAGTGTGTACGAAGAAGAGGGGTCGAAGCCCCTTTTATAGCCCTCCTGGGGGCGCCCTGGTCGACGGGGGCGCCCCGGAAGACTCGGTCAACTCTTATCCTTGCGCCTACCTCGCCGTAGGTGATAAGAACTTTGACCAGGGCGCCCCGGATGACCCGGGCGCCCCTTTGAGGGCTTATCCTGTGTTCTGTCTTCGAAACAGCAAAACAGCTACTAATTAGGGCGCCCTGGACGCTCCGGGCCCCCGGTTGACACCTGTTCTGCAAACACACATTTGCTGCATGTATTAGTACTGCCTGGGGGCGCCCCGGACGCTCCGGGCGCCCTAGTTGACACCTGTTTTGACTGTATCATGAAACTGCATGTTTAGTACTACCTGGGGGCGCCCCGGAGCTTCCGGGCGCCCTCACGGACACCTGTTCTGCACACACACACAAGTGCACATCTTCTGCACTGGCTGGGGGCGCCCCCCATGCTGGGGGCGCCCTGGCTGCTGGTTTTCAGCCTTCTACATTTGCTTGCTTTGTCTTCTTCTCTTGGTACCTGCAAGATATATATATGCAAAGCAAGTATACATGAAATATTAATCTTACGAACTTGGTTCGGACTTCGGATTGGCACGCAATCCTAGGTCGAACCGACGCAAACTCTTACCCCCGAGAAAGCGCCTTTCACCTACTCCTTTCAGGAGATGGTTGCCGCCCGGTCCTTCGGGTGGACTTTTGCCTAGCCGCCCTTCGCTAGGTCTTGGATACCAAGCATCCCTTCGCTTGGAGCCTAGCAGCCCTTCGCTAGGTCTTGTTTCCCTGACAGCCCTTCGTCAAGTGCCTAGCAGCCCTTTGCTAGGACTTGTTCCCCTGACAGCCCTTCGTCAGGTGCCTAGCAGCCCTTCGCTAGGACTTATTTTCCTGACAACCCTTCGTCAGGTGCCTAGCAGCCCTTCGCTAGGTCTTTTCTTTCTGGCAGCCCTTCGCCAGAGCCTAGCGGCCCTTCGCTAGGTCTTTTTCGTTCTGGCAGCCCTTCGCCAGAGCCTAGCGGCCCTTCGCTAGGTCTTAGGGTTTCCATGCCTAGCTTAACTAGGACTTTTCTCAGGCTTAGGTTACTTCTCCTTCGCTCCCCTTTGTCTGTTCAACATATTACTGACTTAAGTACATTGTCAAACATTAAAACACATAAAGGAGAACATCATTGATGCAACTTGCACCAACATAATATAGTTGGAGTCAGAGGTCAATCCTTAGTTTTGGTTGTTGGACACATCCAAGCCTGACTAAACGGTTGAATGAGCTCCAACCATATTAAAACTATTTCTTGATTAATGGGTCTGCCTTAAGCTTGGAGCATTGATTTGTTGTGCCACAGCCAAGGTCGATGTAAAGAGAGGTGCAGTTGGGTGCTATGTATATTGTTGCATACAGTTAATGAGTTAACATCCCAATGATTTATGCAAACATTCAATTAGTTGATAGCATAAAGTGATAGTTACATATATGTGATATGTAATTGGTATAATTACCTACCTTCATAGCTAAGAATAACTTCATGGCCACAGCCATGGTTGTTCTTATCTATGGTTGGATATCAACCTATTTGGAGATGTTCCTACGATCTCCCGAATTGATAAAAAGGGTTATTCAATTCGATAAATAAATAGGATTTAATTAATGTATGTTGATGCATTCTTTATCATTCTTCTCACATAAGCTCAATTTGTATTTCTAGGATAATCACATGATCATGCCTTCTTTGAATTTGCGTTCCATTTTGGACACCAATAAACTGACTGGGCCAAACTTCATGGACTGGCTTCGAAACCTGAGGATAGTCCTCAAGGCAGAGAAGCTTGCTTATGTCCTTGAAGAACAACTTCCTAACCGTCCTCCTGAAGATGCAACTCCAGACCAGTTTCCTGAGTTGCTCAACCTGCTGAAGACTGTAGAGCCTTCTGTAAAGCAGGATCAGAAGACGGTACTGTTAGTTGGTTCCTCGAAGAAAGGTTCTAAGAGGAAGGCCAAAGAACAGAATAAGGAAAAGAAGAAAAAGGCCAAAAAGACTGAAGAGACCCCAAAAGGCACTTGCCATCACTGTGGCAAGGAGGGTCACTGGCGAAGAAACTGCAAGGTTTATCTTAAGTCCTTGAAGAAGAAGGCATCCGATGCCCCATCCTCTTCAGGTATCTTCGTTATTGAATGTCACTCTATTTCCTCAAACACCTGGGTACTTGATACTGGGTGTAGCTCACATATATGTAATGACATACAAGGGCTAAGGAATAGAAGAAGACTCGTCAAGGGAGAAGCGAATTTGCAAGTTGGAAATGGAGCAAAGATTGCTGCTGTTGCCATCGGAACATATTTGCTAAAGCTCCCTACTGGACGTGTCTTAGAATTGGATAATTGTTATTTTGTTCCTTCGTTAATAAAGAACATTGTATCTATTTCATGTATGAATGGAAAGGGTTATCATTTTACTTTTAGTAATAATTGTTGTTACATAACTTTAAATGGTGTTCTTTATGGGACCGGAACTTTGTGTTACATAAATCTACACGTTAGATTTATCCGGTGACATTTTCAATATCGAAGTTAGCAACAAACGTGCTCGAATAGATAATCGAATAGACTCCTATACGTAGCATTGTCGTCTTGGCCATGTAAGTAAGAAACACATGACCAAATTACACCGATGTGGAATTCTGGAATCATTTGAACCCAGTTCATTTGATACATGTGAATCATACTTAAAAGGCAAGATGACCAAATTACCCTTTTCCGGAAAAGGTAATCCAGTGGGAGAATTGCTTGGTCTAATACATACTGATGTATGTGGACAAATGTCAACTCTTGCACAAGGAGGCTATAGCTACTTCATTACCTTTATCGATGATCACTCACGATTCGGGTATGTGTTCTTGATGAAACACAAATCTGAAGCTTTTGAGAAATTCAAAGAGTTCAGAAATGAAGTAGAGAAACAGCTTGGCAAAAGTATTAAGATACTTCGATCCGATCGGGGTGGTGAATACTTAAGTCAAGAGTTTCAAGATTATCTTAGGGACAATGGGATATTGTCCCAATGGACTCCACCATATACGCCACAGCATAATGGTGTATCTGAGAGGCGTAACCGAACCTTGATGGACATGGTTAGATCTATGATGAATCATGCAACTCTTCCAAAATCCTTTTGGGGCTATGCACTAAAGACAGCTGTTTACTTGCTAAACAGAGTCCCGACCAAGGTAGTCTCTACTACTCCATATGAGACATGGAATAGTAAGAAACCTCACTTAACTCACCTTAAGATATGGTGTTGTCCTGCTTATGTGAAGCGGACTGTATCAGACAAATTGGATGCTAAGTCTGATAAATGTCTATTTATTAGATACCCTAAGGAAACGAAGGGTTACCAATTCTATCATCCCTTGGAACAAAAGGTGTTTGTTTCAAGGCATGCTGTATTTCTAGAAAAAGAATTTCTTTTACAAGAAAACAGTGGGAGTGGCATTGAACTTGATGAAGTTCAAGAAACTCCAATAGACATTACAGAGACACCTAGTCTAGACCCACAACCAATAAATCATAATGATGAGCTATCAGTTGAACCTAAAATAACACCACCTCTTCGTAGGTCTGATAGGACACGCAATATTCCAGAGAGATACGGATTTCTCATAAGTGAATCGAACGACGTGTTACTCATTAGCGATGACGAACCTATCAGTTATGAAGATGTTCTGAAAAGTTCAGAAAGGGACAAATGGCTTGAAGCCATGAAGTCGGAAATGGATTCCATGTACCAAAATCAAGTATGAGACTTGGTCAACCCACCTGAAGGGATTAAGCCCATAGGGTGCAAGTGGGGTTTCAAGAAGAAAACCGACATGGAAGGTAATGTTGTTACCTTTAAGGCTAGATTAGTGGCAAAAGGATATCGTCAGAAATAAGGAATTGATTATGACGAAACCTATTCGCCAGTAGCTATGCTTAAATCCATTCGGATACTCCTAGCCATAGCAGCTCATTATGATTATGAGATATGGCAAATGGATGTGAAAACAGCTTTCCTTAATGGAAACCTGCTTGAGGACGTATACATGATACAACCTGAAGGTTTCACATCGGTTGATAAAACCAAAATATGCAAGCATTGACGATCCATATATGGACTGAAGTAAGCATCCAGGAGCTGGAACATCCGTTTTGATGAGACAATCAAAGAGTTTGATTTCTCACAAAATCCTGACGAACCTTGTGTGTATAAGAAGGTTAGTGGGAGTGCAGTCGTATTCCTAGTGTTATATGTCGATGACATATTACTTATAGGAAACGATATATCAGTCTTACAGTCGGTTAAAATTTGGTTGTCCAAAACTTTCTCCATGAAAGACCTGGGAGAAGCAACCTATATCCTTGGGATTAGAATCTATAGAGATAGATCAAAATGGTTGCTTGGTCTTTCACAGTCTATATATATAGACCGAGTGCTAAAAAGGTTTAGCATGCCGGAATCCAAGAAAGGTTACCTTCCCATCAGGCATGGGATCAACCTTTCAAAGTCTATGTGTCCGCGCACAGAAGACGAGAGGATTTGCATGAATAAGATTCCTTATGCATCCGCGATAGGATCTATCATGTATGCTATGTTATGTACTAGGCCCGATGTATCATATGCTCTGAGCGTCACGAGCAGATACCAGTCTGATCCAGGAATGGATCATTGGGAGGTTGTCAAGATAATCCTTAAGTACTTAAGAAGAACTAAGGATGTGTTCCTAATATATGGAGAAGGAGATATGGTAATACGTGGGTATACAGATGCCAGTTTCCAGACAGATAAGGATGACTCCAAATCTCAGTCTGGATATGTATTTATTTTGAATGGAGGCGCAATAAGTTGGAAGAGTTCCAAACAAGACACCGTAGCAGATTCTACAACGGAAGCGGAATATATTGCAGCTTCGGAAGCAGCAAAGGAAGCAGTCTGGATCAAAAAGTTTGTCTCAAAACATGGTGTGGTTCCAACCATTGATATAGCAATATCGGTTTATTGCGACAACAATGGAGCTATTACACAAGCAAAGGAACCAAGGTCTCATCAGTGATCCAAACATGTGCTTCGCCGTTATTATCTGATCAGAGAGATTATAAGTAGAAATGATATAAAAATTGAGAAAATTCCCACTGAAAGGAATTTAGCGGATCCTTTAACTAAGGCCTTGCCTCAAAGTAAGTTTGAGGGTCATGTTAGAGCCTGTGGTATTGGATACCGTAGCGATTGGCATTAGGCCAAGTGGGAGTTTGTTAGTAATATGAGAGAAGTGTCCTAAGGCAATCGCCTTATAATTGTAATCATTTATTTTAATAAATGAATATTCACTATTTGAGTATACATGTTTATGTATTTGATTGAGAACTTAAACTCATTTACTGAATGTCCGCAATACAATTCACATCATGAGAGAATTTGTGATGAATTCACAACTAGTGATTATCTCTACATGTGCAATTGTGAAGTATTGAAATTGTCCCTAGTCGATGAATTGATAAATACGGACTTTATCAATTCTGTTGAGACTAGCATGAGTTATTCTCTAATCAGCTGATTCTCACTGGCTGGTGACATTGGGATGTCCGGAGATAAACATGAATGCTAGTTAAGGGAACTAGTTCATTGGAGTGACTGGCTATAAAACTTCATATGATAGTCTACATATAGACATGTCAGTGAAGTTCTTACTGCAGCTTAAGTGCGATGTTCCTTTGACTTACGGTGTTCAAGTCATCTTGGTCATGGAGACTTATACTTTAACATCTTAAGAAAGCATCTCCAAGGAGGTGTGGACCCAGGATGATTGGGTATAAGCCGAAGTGCCCGAAGATGTTTGAACATCCTACAAAGGATTCACCACTCCTTGCGAGGAGATGTATACCCAAGGCCTATCGTCGGATTGTTACTCGAAGCCTCTGGCCAGAGCATGACATGTTAAGAGTATGAATCTCTTAAATACATGAGAGTAATTAGAATTCATAGGACGAGGAAACGTTACTTGGGCTAGGTGTGACGTAGTCAGCCTAGTGGGGACTGACACAAATAGACCATGTCCTGAACCAAGTGGGTATAAGATGGTGAAGGGAATGAGGCACGATTCATATAGCTGCTGAAGGGTTTCAGAATTATTTCTGAGGTCAACCGTTGATCTTTCGATTAATTGGGGATCATGATGTACTACTAGGTGCCACTCATGATCATTCTATAATTGGTTAATTATAGACGGCCAACATAAATTGAAAGCCTATTTAGTCACACGCACTACGAGTAATCCGAGGGATTTAAAACGAGTTAAAAATTAGATTTTCCGATCAAGAGAGATAAGTCGAATCTAAATTTTCAGAGATGCATCGAAAGCATAAAATGGCTAAGTCTTTTGAACACTTATTGGACGAATTAAATGAGTTTAATTCGTGAGGTCATGGCTTGGGTTTGGTCGGCCAAAGAGGGTCTACACCCTCTTTGTTTGGCCGGCCACATTAAAAGGGGAGAACCAAATCGTTTGGTTCAAATTATAAAATAAACCGCGCGTGGTTTGTTTTATAAAATTATGGATAAAGAAATTTATTAAAGAAATTTATATAAAGAGATTTATTTTTCATGGAAATTAAAATGAACCATGGATTGGTTTATTTTATTTTATAAAATCAATAATGGATTAATTTACCATGATAAAGAAATTTATATAAAGAGATTTGTTTTTCATGGAAATTAAAATGAACCATGGATTGGTTTATTTTATTTTATAAAATCAATAATGGATTGATTTACCATGATAAAGAAATTTATATAAAGAAATTTATATAAAGAAATTTATATAAAGAGATTTATTTTTCATGAAAATTAAAATGAACCATGGATTGATTTATTTTATTTTATAAAATCAATAATGGATTGATTTACCATGATAAAGTTATTTATATAAAGAAATTTATATAAAGAAATTTCTTTCCATAAGAAAAGGGAGACATGGTTGTTTTTATCATAAATTAAATTATAATAAAAACTTGGCATAATGGAATAATTCATAGAAAAATTGATATCATAAATTTCTTATGAAAATTTATTCCATAAAAAGGAGACTTGGCGATTGAGAGGCTACTATATAAAGGAACCAAGGCAAGGCTTGGAGATTAATCTAAGAGATATAGAAATAAGCTCTCTCTCTCTCCTTCTCTCCCTCTCCCTCCTCTAGTGCCGCCAGCCCTAAAAAGGAGGACCCCTTTGCCGTGAGCTTCATCCACCAAGAAGCTGTCGTGAGAAGAAGAAGAAGCGGGCGCGACTCCTTCCTCCCCGGAATCTTGATTCCGTTCTTCGTTTGGTGGTTAGTTTTCCCATCTCTCTCTTGGTATTCTTGTCGTGCCTTTGGAGAATCTAGTAGTTTTTGTCGGCACGAAACTCGTGGCTTTGCGAAGTCATCTCAAAGAAAACTCGGCGTGGACGCGAATAGAGGCGGAACTTCCAAGGGACGCTACGGTTGGATCTCGTCCCTTCGAGTTGCGCGAGGTATTAAGTAAATTAGTTTACTTTCTGCAAAATTTTAAATATATGATAATGTCTACACAACATAAGGTTGCATGCTAGATGTGTGGTTAAATAATTTTGAGAAATTATTTATGCTAAATCTTCCGCTGCACGTAATTAATTTTAAAATTACGAACACGCATCCATGTCAACATACACCCGGTCCCAACACTTAGTACCAGGATTGTACCAATGGAGGATCAAATATGTTTCAGTTGTAATTGGTTTGTATCAGATTTGTTAGGAGTATGATCATTAAAATGATACAATTTAATGAGAAGAGATTGGTTTGAGGAGGTTTTGGATCAATTTGGAACGATCTGGGAGTTCCTTGATCAGAGTTGGTTTGATCGTTCACCAGACCGATCAGAAGCACTCCTGATCGGTCGGTGGACCGATCATGGATGATACAGAATGGTTTCTGAAATTGATCAGTTTCATAAACAAGTTCGTTTCAACTCTTAATCACTCTAATCCCTAAAACAATCATATTTTCTCCTTAAACGAGTTCCATTAACCATAAATCATTTAATCAAAACAAGCAATCTGATTTGGGTCTCTTAACTAAGCTTCATTTCATATCAAGGATTAAGAATTTCCATGGATTAATATACCATCACTAGGTTGACTGATCAATTATGTTCTAAGCATGCTCTTGGCATGATCTTGAGTTTTCAATCAGAGTTGGTCTGATCGGTCACCAGACCGATCAGAAGCACCCCTGATCGGTCGGTGGACCGATCAGGGATGATACAGAATGGTTTCTGAAACTGATCAGTTTCAGAAACAAGTTCGTTTCAACTCTTAATCACTCTAATCCCTAAAACAATCATATTTTCTCCCTAAATGAGTTCCATTAACCATAAATCATTTAATCAAAACAAGCAATTTGATTTGGGTCTCTTAACTAAGCTTCATTTCATATCAAGGATTAAGAATTTCCATGGATTAATATAGCATCACTAGGTTGACTGATCAATTATGTTCTAAGCATGTTCTTGGCATGATCTTGAGTTTTCAAAAATAGATTTATGTCAAAGTATGATAAGTATGCTCTAAGCATGAACTTGAATGTCAAAACATGTTTGTATCAAAATTCCAAGGCAGGTATGCATACCATCACTTGAACAGGAAGTTTATAATCATGGATAACATGGATGCATATTGCTATTTATCAACATCAATACATGAATGAAATCTATGTGTGCCAAGGCATGATCGGAATGTTTTTAGCATGATCATTTTTATTCCAAACAAATTTGATAATTCAATCTACACCTAAGTTTTGATATCTCGATAATCCAAATAATATTGGGCATATGAAAAACGTCAAGTTTGATGAGAAAACAGCTAAGTCATAGAAGTTAAGTATTGAGTCTTGAATCATCACAAACTATGAGTTCATACTTGTTTCCTAACATGTCTTCATGTTGTGTAACACATATAGTAAACTCATGGCATACTAGAACAGGTTCAAAAACACCTTAAGCTTGAGTTATGGCATATCATTAATCATCATTTGCAGTAAACATAAATTGCTATAGGAAAATCAATTATCCTAAGCAATTCATGGCAAGAGCAAGTTGTGGGTTAGTCTAAGCCATTCATGTGAATTTGAGGAAATGGTAAGCACATTTCTAACTAGGAATGGCTATATGTTTGGAGCACCAAATATCAACTACCCATGTTGATAGATGCTCCCCCTCAAACTAAGCTATACAATTCGAAAGATAGAGGTTTTAGGTACCCAAATTTTGGGACCTAATGAATCTACAATGAATGACTTTGGCACCCATGCCTTAGTCATTTTCTTTTTAGCCTTTTGAATCCTAGAATTATTTTGTGCTCTAAATTGGGTTCTAGACATTAAGGATACAAAGGTTGGTTCTTTAGGTCGGTAACCTATATCGGCCTTATTGTAAACCGCCCTTTGGGAGTTTAGTATCAGGTCTAGGGTTTTGGAGCTAGATGAGAATTTCTCAAGAACATTCTTGAGATCCTCAATTTTGCTCCTCAAGTCCTTATTGTCATTCTCAAGGGTCTTAACATGTGAGTCATCAATTACCTCATCCTTGGAGGTTTTCAATTCCTTTACTTCTAATCTTAATGATTTAACTTTTGCCTTAGATTTCTTAAGCAACTTAGTTAGGCATGCTATTGTTCTATAGCACTTATCCAACTCGGGAGAGATTACCTCTTCATCATCCGAAGATGATGAAGGCGTGGTTGAGGAGCTACTTGATTCGTTATCACTTTCTTCTCTCGAGTCCTCTAGTGCCATGAATGCCATGTGACAGTGAGTGTTCTTCTCCTCCTTCTTCTTCTTGTTGTCACCAGCCACTAAAGCAATACCTTTCTCTTTGGGACATTGGTTAAAGATCTCATGTAGTTCCATTTCACAAAATAGATCTTCTAACTTAATAATTGAAAGATCCTTAGACACCTTGTAGGCATCCACTATGGATGACCACAAGGCATTCCTAGGAAATGATTTAAGGACATACCTCACTAGGTCTCGGTTTTCTACCTTTTCATCAATGGAGTGGAGACCATTCAATACTTCTTTGAATTGACAATGAAGCATACTTACAGTGTCATTTTCTCCCATTGTCAAGTTCTGGAGTTGGCTGAGAAGGAGGTCCTTCTTGGCAGTCCGGGTGTCTTGAGTTCCTTCATGGAGCTCAATGACTTTGTTCCAAAGGTCTCTGGCAGAGGTGAAGGGACCAATCTTGATCAATTGCTCTTTGGTCATCCCACATTGTAAGGTGACCACAACTTTGGCATTTGCGTCCCCCTTCCGGATTTGCTCAGACGACCACATGGAGAAATCTAAATCTTTTCCCTCAATATCCTTTGGAGGAGAGAAACCCTCCTTGACAGCGAACCACAAGCTCATGTTTGTCTTCAAGTAAAACTCCATTCTTGACTTCCAATATAAAAAATCAGTGCCGTCGAGGAATGGAGGTCGGTTTGTGCTCAAACCTTCTCTTCCAGCCATCTTGCTGTAAGCTCTCGGATGTTAAGCGTGAACAGAGCCCCAAGCTCTGATACCACTTGTTGGAACCCGGATGGCTAGAGAGGGGGGGGGTGAATATAGCCAAATACTTGGACTTTGACACTTATCGAATTTCTGCACTTAGATTGGTTAGTAGCACAGCGGAAGTAGCAAACATAGAGTATGCAGAAAAACAGAAACAAAAGCAAACTAACACAACTAGCAAGATTGCTAACAAGGAGGGTTTACAAGGTTCGGGGATAACTTGCCCCTACTCCTTGGCGTGCCCGTAAGGTGGGCGATCCCTTGATCGTCGACAGATCAAGCCCCGGTGAACACCGGATAAAAAGCAACCTCCTTCTCGGTGGAGAAACCTCTCCACAGCGTTTCAATCAAGGATATAGTTTAAGCACAAAGAAACACAAGAAAGATCTTACTTAGCACTTAGCAAAGACAAGAACACAGCAAGCTTTCTCCGAGCTCCACCCAGCGACGATCTCACACAAGAACCCTATCCCCGTGTCTTCTCGCTGTCGGACTCAATGCCTCTTGTTCCTTCCTCCAAGTGCTCAAGCAATGGAACGGTTGCTTCACTAATTTCAGATGCTTGCTCAAGATGATGAAACTTCAGAACACGTAAGCAAGGATGTGGAGAACACAATCGCGCTGCAAGAACAAGCCAGAAGCACGTTTCAGCCAACACTTCTCATTCGTTGTTGTCTTCTGCTCTTCTCCTCTCTGCCTTTTGTTTCTCCACTAAGCACAGGTGACACCATCTCCTAGCAACCTCCAGCTGCTTACCTGCCAACGCCAGCTACCACTGAGCTCTCCCTGGACTCCCTGAGCTTCCCTCAGCAAGCTCCAGTCAGCAGCTCCAGTCTGCAGCTCCAGCCGTTGCAACCTGAGATGGAAAACGGGCAAACCTGCTCCAAGGAAAGGTCTCCTTTGACTCTCCTTGAGTGTTTGAATCCTCCCCTGTCACCTACAGCTTAATCAGATCATTAGAGCAGTGTATCAAACAAAATATCAAGCATCAGAGATGAAACGCAGAGAATCAGATATGTTCAGACGTGATGAGAGAGTCTGACAGTGCATTTTGAATTAAAGTGATCGGTCACCAGACCGATCAGAGAGCCTCTTGATCGGTCACCAGACCGATCAGGATGGGTCCAGACCGATCAGGCTTCGTCCTGATCGGTCCCCAACGCTCAATCAGAAATCGCGATTTCTTTGGGACTTTCCGGGATCGATCACCAGACCGATCCCAGGTTGTGGATCGATCACCAGATCGATCCACCCCTTTACTGGGAGATTTCTGAATTTCACAGTCCAAACCTCCTGATCGATCACCGGACCGATCAGAGAGCCTCCTAATCGGTCACCAGACCGATCAGGTCATGACCAGACCAATCAGGCTCCGTCCTGATCGTTCATAGTGAGGAACTCGCGAAGCTAGATCATTCTCTAGAACGATCTGCACAGTGATTCAGATCGGTCACCAGACCGATCAGGAGAAGATCAGCAAGGGAACTCAACCTCACTGTGTGCTCCCTGATCGGTCACCAGACTGATCAGGAGCCAAGCAGTGGGTGAAACGCATACTCCCTGATCAGTCACCAGTCCGATCAGTCATCACTGGATCGGTCACCAGACCGATCCACGAAGGAGCACCGTGCCAACTTCCCTGATCGGTCACCAGACCGATCCAGGCAAGCCCAAATGCACTCTAAGTCACGAGAATAAGCCTCCAACCCTTCTCTGACTCGTGCCATGCCCAGTTTCACTCACTGGGACTTCAACCTAGCTCTCCAAGCTAGGACCTGGCTTCACTCACCAGAGTTTCGATCACCCGGCTTCACTCACCGGGACTCGGCTTCACTCACCAGGATTTTAACCTAGCTTCACTCACTAGGATTTCAATCACCTGGCTTCACTCACCAGGACCCAGCTTCAATCACCGGGATTTCTATCACCCGGCTTCACTCACCAGGACCCGGCTTCACTCACCGGGATTTCCATCACCTGGCTTCACTCACCAGGACCCGGTTTCACTCACCGGGATTTCCATCACCTGGCTTCACTCACCAGGACCCGGCTTCACTCACCGAGGTTTCCATCACCTGGCTTCACTCACCAGGACCTGGCTTCACTCACCGGGATTTCCATCACCCGGCTTCACTCACCAGGACCCGGCTTCACTCACCGGGATTTCATCCAACCTAGCCCTCCAGGCTAGGACCTGACCCTCCAAGCCAGGACTTTTCCACACCTAGCCCTCCAAGCTAGGATTTTCCACACCTAACCCTCCAGATTAGGACTTTGTGCCCAGTCCCCGACTAGGACTTAATCCCAATTTGTTCAACCAAACTTAAATCAAAACTTAAATCATTGTCAACACCAAAATAACAATCAGGGTCAGACTGCATCAACAACTTTATGGGCTGATATCATATGGTTTAAAATGCTTAAAATTCATTGGATGGTCTCAAATGATAAGTTCTTGAAAATTTCCCCCTATGTGTCTAGGATTGGGAGAGATTTGTCATTTTAATGATACATAAGCAAAAGAGAGGAGTTAAGGACAAATCTCATGTGGTAAATTGTAAGTGTGAGTCTTGAAAAACACATGGAAGTATGGATGATTTTCAATGTTGATACAAAATGTCCATATTTAGGAAACTAGGAATTGCACCTAAAGTCAAGCACACTTGATATTTTCATGGAATCATAATTTTCTAGGATATGGTATATTCTAGCAAGTGTGCTTGCAAACCTTTTAGACTTTCTTAAGTTTTGTTGAGTTCTTATTGGCACTAGGGATAAGGTTGCTTGGGGCAAATCTTTGATAGTGTCCAAGGGAGAAGAACTTGGTTGTTGGGTTGGGTATAACTCGACATGGTGTTATGGTGTTAAGTTGGATAGAACTTCACCTAGGTAAGTTGGAAATTAGAAGAAGGCATAGGTTAAGGGGGAGGTTGCCTCCTTGTTTGCCTTAATTTTCATAAGAAAATTTTTGAGTTTTGTGTCAAACTTGGGAATGGTGATAGATACATTATGGAATGTATTTTTCTCAAGTAGGTATGGGCACCACAAAGTTCTCCACAAAATTTGGGAATTTTTGGAGAATTGTGGAATTTCTGGCGCGTTTCTGAAATTCGGCTAGAAAACTGATAAATCAAAGTATCAGTCGACTACCCTGTAAGCAGTCGACTGGTCAGGGCTGGTGTGGGTATCCAGCAGCTGACGCGTGTCCAAAATGGTGTAAAACAAGTGTATGGGGGTTAGTACACTTGTTTAGGACCATTAGGGATTAAAAGAACCGATAATTGAGATATTATTGGTATCTTTTTCATGTATGGCAAAGGGGGAGAAGTGTTGGGTTTAAGTGAGAAACCAAACACACCTTTGCAAGAAATCCTAGGTTTAGGGGGAGCTAAGATTAAGGGGGAGCATGATTGCTTCATTCTTGGCGTAAGGGGAACCTTGGAGAGGTTCTTAAAAAGCCTTTGTAAGTCCAATGTAGGGGGAGCTTGGGAAAAGCTTTAAAAAGCCCATTTTAGTGAAAAGTCCTAACTTGGAGAGTTAGGTGTGTAAAAGTCCTAGCTTGGAGAGCTAGGTGTGAGAAAGTTCTAACTTGGAGGGTTAAGTGTGGAAAATCCTAACTTGGAGGGTTAGGTGTAGGACCCCCTTATGCCACTAATTGAGCAACAATGCTCCCCCTTTACCTAAGCTCCCCCTGGACCTAGTATTTCTTACAAAGACGTGTTTGGTTTTCCACTTAAACCCAACACTTCTTCCCTTTTGCCACACATCAAAAAGACTCCAACAATTCTCTCCAATTGGATCTTTTAATCCCGAATAATCATAAACACAGTGTACTAACCCCCCATAAGATTACACACTTGTTTTACATCATTTTGACAACTTTTGACTGTTGAAAAACCATTTCAGCCAACATCAGTCGACTGCTCCATCTACCTGTGGACTGATACTTTGAAAAACCCAATTTCAGCATTTCTGACCCAAATTTAGAAATGCACTAGAAATTTCACAAATCTTCAAACATTCTCAAATTTTGTGGAGAGGTTTGTGGTACCCGTGTCTACTTGGAAAAAATACATCCAAATATGTATCTATCACCAATCCCAAGATTGACACAAAACCCAAAACTAGCTAAATGGTTCAATTGAACCTTGACCTAAAGTCCTAGTTTTGATCTCCTCTTGATGCCTTTGCCCATACCAAACCACAATGCATCTCTAACATTGTTTTATATGGTATTTACACATCACAAACCAACTTTCATGCTATATGACCCCGATGTCATATTTCCATGCATGATACACAACTCCAATGTGCCAAAACCCACGAATTGAGACTCAAATCTGTCTTCAACTCCTTTGGCACACTTCATGACCCTTCTAGACTTCCGAGAGAAACCCTCCCGGGATCCATAGACCATGGGTCCCAACTTGGCTCCTAGAGCTCCCCCTTGAGCTCTTAGCCCTAGCCACCTCCTTAGGTGACTCATTCACAAACACAAGGCCACACCGGAGTACCTCCAGTGACTCTTGGTCTACAACCCTAACCTTCTTAACCTCGGACCCCTTGTCCTTAGTTAAGACCTTCTTCTTGCTTTTAAATGGCATACCCTTGCCATTTTTGGACTTCCCCTCCTTATCATAGTTATATGTTACCCTAGCATATTTCTTTTTATTGGCACCAGAGACCTTAGATCGGTATCCTAGACCCGATCTATCATTGTTGGGTTTTAGACCACCCAACACCATATCTAAACCCTTAGATCCAATAGTGAATCTATCTAGGGTTTTCTCTAACCTATCAATATTTGCCCTCAAGGCTTGATTTTTCCTTTCTAGGTTCTCAAACCTAGAATCAACATGTCCCGCTTGGACATTCTTAGCCATACCCATTCTAGGTATGTGTCTTCCCTTCTTGGGATTTGTGCCTTGATCTCTTGGTCCAAAGGTCTTGGATTTATCATGATGCATGATTTTCCTAGGGTTTTGATCTACAATATTAACCCTACTCCTATTATGATATTTAAATCCAAACTTATGCATAGGTAAATAATTAGCATTATTTTTAACATGCATGGAGGAGTTTAAATTTGAATTATATTTAAACTTAAAGTTAGGGATTACCTCTCTTACCCTTGTAGCTCCTCCTTGACGTGACCTCTTCTTCTCCATCTTCTCCCATTTCCTCAAATGCTCCAATTTCTTGAGTTCTCCTTTCCTTGAGCATTTGGTGTGGTAGTGTCCTAGCTCTGCACACGTGAAGCACCTTATATGCTTCTTATCCTTTTTGCTCCATGCCTACAACTCATGTTAGTTTTCATATTACTTGAATTGAGTTTAGGGTTTACCTCCTTTTTCTTACCCAATCGGCACTTGTCCTTGTAGTGTCCCTTTTGATTGCACCCAAAGTAAATTATGTGGTCTTTTGACTTTGCTTTGGTGGAGGTGGAAGCTTCTTCTTGCTCCGGTATTGAAGTGGGTCTCTCCTCCACCTCAATCCTTGAAGTAGAGACCTCTTCTTCTTCCCTTGATGAAGTGGATGACCTTTCACTTTCTTGTGTCACTTCACTTGAACCAAGTCAAGACAGCGTTCATATTATTCTGTATTGAACCAACTTAGAACCCAAGTCCAAGCATGGGTCCCTAAGCGTTGTTTAACTAAACAAGCTGGACCAAACCAGTATTGGATCCCCAAGGACAAGATTCACATCTTGCCTAATCCTTATCGAGGCTTCAGTCCAGGGGGAGCCAATATAAAGACCATATTTATAACTAGATAATTGTTTTAATTTACTTGCTTGCTTGCTTGTTGCAATTTTTAATTATCATGCTTAGATTTAGGATTGGTTAGATTAAGGACAAGTGATTGAGTTGAAATTTGAACAACATAGTATTGAGTGGAGGTGAGATGATAGTACGTTAGGGAAGCCTTTCTAATAAGATCAAGTATACCCTACTTGGTATGTTTAGTCCGGTGGAACTAGCCGAAGCTACCGATCCAAGACCCAAACTAGTTAGACCAAAATCTTTCAAGAAGTAACTTGAAGATGAATTTTCAGTAAAAGGCTTTGTCAAGGAAAGGGTTGTTGCTCCAATAAGGCTACGACCAAAGAAGGCATTGTGTCTCGCCAAGACCTAGAAGCCAATTACTGAAAATCAAATTCAATTTACTACTTGTTAAATTTGAATCTAACACAAATTTTAATTAATCTTAGATTCAACACATTTTTCAAAGTCAATAAACTTAACCTTATAAATTTTTTCAAAATTAATTCAATGTCTTCAAAATTAACCGTTTTTCAAAATTAAAATTTTATTTTGAAAACTTGTCTCACAAAACCCATAGGGTGCGTTTGGTTAGGGGTTATCCATGATAACCTTGGTTATCCATCCAAGGTTATCAACAAAATCTTGTATGGTTTAGATAATCAGCGATTCTCAAATAATGATCGATGTCCGACACGTCAGCAAAAGGGGCATACAACCCGGAATCGGAAAACCTTAGGAAAGTAAGATTTTTCTTGATTCTCACCGGCGACCGTCGACGGCGACCGCCACCCCATCGTCGGCGACAGGCAACGATGGCCGGCGACCATTATTCGCGATCGAACGACCGGCAAAGATGGTCGGCGACCAACGCCGGCGGCCGACCATTATTCGTGACTGACGACCAAGGGTACGAATATGTATATAATATCATCTTACCTTTTATTTTAAATTTATAAGCATATAATATTATTATACTTAAATTTAACTGAAGGGTAATACAGTAAAATATTGTATTATGTCATAGACTATTACATCCAAACAAACAAGATTTTATTTGATTACCTAAATTGAACCAAACAACTTCAGATTATGTTTCATTCCCCATTACCTTGGTTATGTGATTACTTGGTAATCACATAACTAAGGTTATATCTGATAACTTGAACCAAACGCACCCATAAGGTTAACATGTTTGATAACACTAGATTGAGTGAGACAAACTAGGCTGTGAAATTCAATTCAAGCTTTCCTTAACTCTAATGGATCCAAATCAACAAGTATTTTATGTGTGGAAACATAAAGATTTGGACCAGTGGATGTTGGATAGTGGATGCTCCAGACACATGACTGGAGACAAATTGAAATTCACCAAAATCAAGTTCAAGAACCTAGGCTCAGTAGCATTTGGCAACAATGCTACACTCAAAGTACGTGGGTCAGGTAACATTGAACTTAAATCTGATTTTGTTATTAAGAAAGTACTCTTGGTTGAAAATTTTAAGTTCAATTTGCTTAGTATTAGTCAGCTTTGTGATACTAGTTACATAGTTACTTTCACTAACTCTGACTGCCTGATTAGGAACCTCCAAGACTCAGAAATAATGCTTAAGGGTACTAGGAAAAATAATATTTACACTATTAATCTACCCTTAATACCAAAATGCTTCTTGACTCAATTAGAAAAATCCAACCTGTGGCATAGGAGATTATGTCACACTCATGTTAAAATAATTTCTAAAATTACTCAACTTAGTTTAATTAAAGGTGTACCAAAAATCAAAAATTTTGAAAACGCAATATGTAATTCATGTAAACAAGGTAAACAAACAAGTCTACTCATAAACCAATTCAATCAGACTTAACCCAAACCACACTTGAGCTCCTGCACCTTGACCTATTTGATTCACATGGAGTCAAGTCACTAAGCGAAAATCGGTACTACTTAGTAATTATCGATGATTACTTTAGATTTACCTGGGTTAGGTTCCTGAAAACTAAGGATGAAACCTATGCCCCAGTAGACAGACTTGAGTCAATTAGAATGTTGTTAGTCTTTGCAACCCATAGAGGGGTTAAGCTATATCAGATGGATGTCAAGTCTGCCTTTTTAAATGGGTTTATTAAAGAAGAGGTTTATGTAGGACAACCCCCAGGATTTGAGGACCTAGAAAAACCTGACTATATTTTCAAACTTAGAAAAATACTTTATGGGTTGAAACAAGCACCTAGGGCATGGTATGAACGGTTATCAACCTATCTAATTTCTAAGGAATTTAACCAAGGTCAAATTGACTCCACACTTTTTGTTAAAACCTTAGAGAAAGATATTTTTATTGCACAAATTTATGTTGATGATATAATTTTTGGATCCATCAACTCTAACTTTCTAAAAGAATTTGTAAAAATAATGGAAAGTAAATTCGAAATGAGCTTGGTAGGTGAGCTCAACTTTTTCATAGGATTACAAATTAAACAGACTAAAGATGGTAATTATATTCACCAATCCAAGTATGCTAAAGAGTTAATAAAGAAATTCAAAATGGATAATTCCAAAAGCTTAAGTACCCCTATGGCTACAAATGTCAAAATTGATAATGACCCTGAAGGTAAGCCTGTAGATCTTATGTTATACCGAAGCATGATTGGTAGTCTACTTTACTTAAACGCTAGTAGACCTGATATCTTATTTTCTGTAGGAATGTGTACTAGGTACCAAACTTGTGCTAAGGAATCCCACTTAGCAGCCCTAAAAAGAGTACTTAGGTACATTAAGGGACCCTAAATGTAGGGATTTAGTATCCTAGGACTTCCACTTTTGAATTATAAGGATATTCTGACTCTGACTATGCTGGGTGCAAATTAGATAAAAAGAGTACAAGTGGAAGTTGTCAATTATTAGGACATAGCCTAGTAAGTTGGTGTAGTAGAAAGCAACATTGTGTAGCCTTGTCCACAACCAAAGCAGAATATGTTGTCCTAGGAGAGTGTGTAGCACAACTTTTGTGGATGATGCACACTCTTAAGAACTTTCAGCTCGACTACACCCAAACCCAGGTCTTTATTGATAACATTAGTTCAATCAACTTGGCTAAGAATCATGTTCAACATTCCCGAACAAATATATAGAAGTCAAACATCATTTTGTAAGGGATCATGTAGCCAGGGGCGAAATAATACTTAAGCATGTGGACTCAAAATCCAACTTAGCTGACATCTTTAACAAACCCTTACCTGAGTTTGAGTTTAGCTCACTAAGAAGGCAGTTAGGGTTGTGCTTAGTAGAATAGGACTGTTCTAATTTTTCAAAAATATGTTTTCCTATTTTTAAATTTGTTCAAAAATGAGCAAATTGAAAAAATCATTTCTTTTATCAAGTTTTTGAAATTTAAAATGATTTTTGACTGAGTTTTCTTTCAAAAACTACCCCCTTCAAACTAGGGGGTTTTTGCACGAATGGACTTAGCTTAGGCCCTAACCCTAGAACTGGCATGACCTATAGATCTAGAAGCCAGCATCTCACAAGCACCTTAGGGTACTTTTGATTGATAACCTAGAGTGGGTTGAGATGCTTAGGTCTATGCTTGATTCAGATGCTTTAAGCAGTGCATCTGCAGTAATTGGGGCAATAAATACAAGTTGAATAACAATCAGGTTAAGTGTCAAGCTTAGAAACTCTAACTTGATCAGATCACTTAATTTGACTAACCCTAGTGAAAGCTACTATTTTATAGCAGTTAGTAAGTAGCTAACTGGGTTAGACAGGACCCGAATAAGAACGGTTTTAATTTGGGTTGGTCCATTTTTCTTGCTTGAAATCATTAGAGTTGGTTTAATACGGAATTACAAATTATTTGACTAGCTCTAATTTACCTGCAATAAGTGTTATCGTTTTTTTATATATGACAAAGGGGGAGAGAAACAAAAGAAAGAAGGAAATTTTTTTTCAAATTTTTCTAAAAGTTTATTTAAGTGCTTAAAATGTTTTCAAATTTTCTAAGTATTTTTGAGTGCCTTAAAAATGTTTCTCAGTACTTCAAATTTTTAAGTACTTCTAGGAGCTTTCAAAATACTTTGAAAAGGTTTCAAAAAATTTCTAAGTTATGTATTTCTAGGTACTTTCAAAATACTTCGAAAAGGTTTCAAAAATTTCTAAGTGTATTTTGAAAAATATTTCTAAGGAAAATTTCTCTTAGTAAACAAAATTTGCCTGAGCTAAAACTTTTTGGCAAATGGTGCTTAGTAAATTTTTCTTAGTAAACAAATTTTGTTTAAAAAATAATGGTTAAAGATTTTTTTGGTGAAAATGCTGTTAAGCAAACTCTTTCTAAATTTGGAAATTTTTTTCCCAAGTTCTCAAAATTGAAACTTTTTAAGGGAAATCAGTTTTCAAAATTTGTCTTGCCTAAGTATTTTTTTTTCAAAAGTTTTAAGTACAAGATATTAGGCTTATAAAGCCTTTCCAAAAATTGTCTAAAAGTTCTTCAGTGCTTTTTGCTCGTCTTTGAAAAACCTTTAGTCAAAAACTTAAAGTTTATTGCTAAATTTTGAAAAACATTTAGCACTTAGAAAGTTTTACAAAAACCCGCATGACATTGGAAATTTCAAGGGGAGAACCTTTTTAGGGGGAGATAAATGAATTTATTTACTGTTATTAGATTGCTATAATATGTTGTTTTAACTTAACTTTTTGAACCTTGTTGCCATAAATCAAAAAGGGGAGATTGTTGGTGCCGGAAGCACCAACGTCGAACCTATGTTTTGATAATGGAAGGGTTCAGAAGTTAAGATTTGGTTGTGGTCTAACAAGCTTATTAAGTGTGCAGGAAAGTCCTAGGTACACTAGGCATTATGTCCTAGTTCTATGAATTTGGCACTAAGTCCTGACCGCGGGCTAGGCAACTAAGTCCTGACGTAAGGTTGGGCACGAAGACCTGGTGAGTGAAGCTGGTCACTATGACCTGGTGAGTGAAGCTGGTCACTAAGACCTGGTCGAGGACTGGGCACCGAAGACCTGGTGAGTGAAGCTGGGCACGAAGACCTGGTTGAGGACTGGGCACCGAAGACCTAGTGAGTGAAGCTGGGCACGAAGACCTGATCGCGGATTGGGCACGAAGACCTAGTGAGTGAAGCTAGGTAAAAGTCCAACTGGATGAGCCGGTTGGCAAAAAGGTAAATTCTCCCGAGAGGAGTAGGTGAGGACGCGTTCCCCGTAGGAGGAAACATTAGGCGTCGGTTCGACCTAGGGTTCAATTTGGGAGACCCAAAGTCAGAACCAAGACAGCTCAGGCTGTAAATAATGTTCTAATCTTATCATTTGTATGCTTTGTGTATGCCCTTGGAACTAACCCTAGTTGCATGAACGAATGGAAGGAGTTTTCTGCACTCAGGCGCCTCAATGGAGTGAGGCACCCTAGCTAGGCTAGGCACCTGTATTGAGACAGGCGCCCAGTGAAGGGTTAAACAGAGCATTCGAAGCAAACTGCCATGCAAGCCTCTAGACCAAGCCAAGCTAGGCACCTGTGTTAACATAGGAGCCCTAGTCAGCTCAGGCGCCTCAATGGAAGGGGATAAGCGCTGGCTGAGTCTGCAGATTGGAGTTCTCGTAGGATAGGCCACGTGTCAGGCGCCCCCTTCAACACAGGCGCACCACTGACCAGTATAAATAGGGGTTCACCCCCAAGGCTTCGTACAACTTTCAAATCTCGCTCTCAACATTTTCGTTCAAGTGCTATGCTCCGACAAGCTCCGTACTCACAATTCAAGCGCCGACGACGACTCGCTTCTCCGAACTTCCAACCTCTCCGATCGTCGGTAAAAGTTTAAGTGTTGTAATTTCATTTTCAGTTCTATATTTGTACTCCAATTTGTAAACTCTTTTCGAATATAGAATTGCCCATCGTAAATGGTTAAGGACCGTGGGCCTTGGAGTAGGAGCCGATCGCGACTCCGAACCAAGTAAAAAGAAATCGTGTTAGCGATTGATTTTACTGTTTCTGCTGCATAATTGCTCTATTTTTTAGAAAATTTTACGATCGATATTCACCCCCCTCTATCGATTCAATCTGATCCCACATCTTCAAGACACTCCGCCGAGCTACCAAGTTCCAATGGGACGCTGACTGCGATAAGGCGTTCGAAGAGCTGAAGATGTATCTCACCGAGCTGCTAGTGTTGCCAAGCTCGAGGTCGGGGATGTGTTGTCGGTGTATTTGGTTGCCTCAGCTGAGTCGGATAGCATGGTGTTAGTCAAACAGGAGGGAGTTGAGCAGCAACCTGTGTACTCCTTCGGCTCATTTATTGAAAGGTGTCGAGTGTTGATATACAACACTCGAGAAATTAGCGTATGTGCTGATATTAGCTGCTCGAGACTCCGACCCTATTTTTTGGCGTACCCGATCGTGGTCCTGACTAATAGTAACCTACGATAAGTAGCTTCCAACCCTAAGGCATCGGGGGGATTGATTAAG
>JAGFNQ010002132.1:191315-203335 GCA_024364735.1 Boesenbergia rotunda
TGGGTTTATTAAAGAAGAGGTTTATGTAGGACAACCCCCAGGATTTGAGGACCTAGAAAAACCTGACTATATTTAAACTTAGAAAAATACTTTATGGGTTGAAACAAGCACCTAGGGCATGGTATGAACGGTTATCAACCTATCTAATTTCTAAGGAATTTAACCAAGGTCAAATTGACTCCACACTTTTTGTTAAAACCTTAGAGAAAGATATTTTTATTGCACAATTTATGTTGATGATATAATTTTTGGATCCATCAACTCTAACTTTCTAAAAGAATTTGTAAAAATAATGGAAAGTAAATTCGAAATGAGCTTGGTAGGTGAGCTCAACTTTTTCATAGGATTACAAATTAAACAGACTAAAGATGGTAATTATATTCACCAATCCAAGTATGCTAAAGAGTTAATAAAGAAATTCAAAATGGATAATTCCAAAAGCTTAAGTACCCTATGGCTACAAATGTCAAAATTGATAATGACCCTGAAGGTAAGCCTGTAGATCTTATGTTATACCGAAGCATGATTGGTAGTCTACTTTACTTAAACGCTAGTAGACCTGATATCTTATTTCTGTAGGAATGTGTACTAGGTACCAAACTTGTGCTAAGGAATCCACTTAGCAGCCCTAAAAAGAGTACTTAGGTACATTAAGGGACCCTAAATGTAGGGATTTAGTATCCTAGGACTTCCACTTTTGAATTATAAGGATATTCTGACTCTGACTATGCTGGGTGCAAATTAGATAAAAAGAGTACAAGTGGAAGTTGTCAATTATTAGGACATAGCCTAGTAAGTTGGTGTAGTAGAAAGCAACATTGTGTAGCCTTGTCCACAACCAAAGCAGAATATGTTGTCCTAGGAGAGTGTGTAGCACAACTTTTGTGGATGATGCACACTCTTAAGAACTTTCAGCTCGACTACACCCAAACCCAGGTCTTTATTGATAACATTAGTTCAATCAACTTGGCTAAGAATCATGTTCAACATTCCCGAACAAAATATATAGAAGTCAAACATCATTTTGTAAGGGATCATGTAGCCAGGGGCGAAATAATACTTAAGCATGTGGACTCAAAATCCAACTTAGCTGACATCTTTAACAAACCCTTACCTGAGTTTGAGTTTAGCTCACTAAGAAGGCAGTTAGGGTTGTGCTTAGTAGAATAGGACTGTTCTATATTTTTCAAAAATATGTTTTCCTATTTTTAAATTTGTTTCAAAAATGAGCAAATTGAAAAATCATTTCTTTTATCAAGTTTTTGAAATTTAAAATGATTTTCTGACTGAGTTTTCTTTCAAAAACTACCCCCTTCAAAACTAGGGGGTTTTGCACGAATGGACTTAGCTTAGGCCCTAACCCTAGAACTGCATGACCTATAGATCTAGAAGCCAGCATCTCACAAGCACCTTAGGGTACTTTTGATTGATAACCTAGAGTGGGTTGAGATGCTTAGGTCTATGCCTTGATTCAAGATGCTTTAAGTCAGTGCATCTGCAGTAATTGGGGCAATAAATACAAGTTGAATAACAATCAGGTTAAGTGTCAAGCTTAGAAACTCTAACTTGATCAGATCACTTAATTTGACTAACCCTAGTGAAAGCTACTATTTTATAGCAGTTAGTAAGTAGCTAACTGGGTTAGACAGGACCCGAATAAGAACGGTTTAATTTGGGTTGGTCCATTTTTCTTGCTTGAAATCATTAGAGTTGGTTTAATACGGAATTACAAATTATTTGACTAGCTCTAATTTACCTGCAATAAGTGTTATCGTTTTTTTTATATATGACAAAGGGGGAGAGAAACAAAAGAAAGAAGGAAATTTTTTTTTCAAATTTTTCTAAAGTTTATTTAAGTGCTTAAAAATGTTTTCAAATTTTTCTAAGTATTTTTGAGTGCCTTAAAAATGTTTCTCAGTACTTCAAAATTTTTAAGTACTTCTAGGAGCTTTCAAAATACTTTGAAAAGGTTTCAAAAAATTTCTAAGTTATGTATTTCTAGGTACTTTCAAAATACTTCGAAAAGGTTTCAAAAATTTCTAAGTGTATTTTGAAAAATATTTCTAAGGAAAATTTCTCTTAGTAAACAAAATTTGCCTGAGCTAAAACTTTTTGGCAAATGGTGCTTAGTAAATTTTTCTTAGTAAACAAATTTTGTTTAAAAAATAATGGTTAAAGATTTTTTTGGTGAAAATGCTGTTAAGCAAACTCTTTCTAAATTTGGAAATTTTTTTCCCAAGTTCTCAAAATTGAAACTTTTTAAGGGAAATCAGTTTTCAAAATTTGTCTTGCCTAAGTATTTTTTTTTCAAAAGTTTTAAGTACAAGATATTAGGCTTATAAAGCCTTTCCAAAAATTGTCTAAAAGTTCTTCAGTGCTTTTTGCTCGTCTTTGAAAAACCTTTAGTCAAAAACTTAAAGTTTATTGCTAAATTTTGAAAAACATTTAGCACTTAGAAAGTTTTACAAAAACCCGCATGACATTGGAAATTTCAAGGGGAGAACCTTTTTAGGGGGAGATAAATGAATTTATTTACTGTTATTAGATTGCTATAATATGTTGTTTTAACTTAACTTTTTGAACCTTGTTGCCATAAATCAAAAAGGGGAGATTGTTGGTGCCGGAAGCACCAACGTCGAACCTATGTTTTGATAATGGAAGGGTTCAGAAGTTAAGATTTGGTTGTGGTCTAACAAGCTTATTAAGTGTGCAGGAAAGTCCTAGGTACACTAGGCATTATGTCCTAGTTCTATGAATTTGGCACTAAGTCCTGACCGCGGGCTAGGCAACTAAGTCCTGACGTAAGGTTGGGCACGAAGACCTGGTGAGTGAAGCTGGTCACTATGACCTGGTGAGTGAAGCTGGTCACTAAGACCTGGTCGAGGACTGGGCACCGAAGACCTGGTGAGTGAAGCTGGGCACGAAGACCTGGTTGAGGACTGGGCACCGAAGACCTAGTGAGTGAAGCTGGGCACGAAGACCTGATCGCGGATTGGGCACGAAGACCTAGTGAGTGAAGCTAGGTAAAAGTCCAACTGGATGAGCCGGTTGGCAAAAAGGTAAATTCTCCCGAGAGGAGTAGGTGAGGACGCGTTCCCCGTAGGAGGAAACATTAGGCGTCGGTTCGACCTAGGGTTCAATTTGGGAGACCCAAAGTCAGAACCAAGACAGCTCAGGCTGTAAATAATGTTCTAATCTTATCATTTGTATGCTTTGTATGCCCTTGGAACTAACCCTAGTTGCATGAACGAATGGAAGGAGTTTTCTGCACTCAGGCGCCTCAATGGAGTGAGGCACCCTAGCTAGGCTAGGCACCTGTATTGAGACAGGCGCCCAGTGAAGGGTTAAACAGAGCATTCGAAGCAAACTGCCATGCAAGCCTCTAGACCAAGCCAAGCTAGGCACCTGTGTTAACATAGGAGCCCTAGTCAGCTCAGGCGCCTCAATGGAAGGGGATAAGCGCTGGCTGAGTCTGCAGATTGGAGTTCTCGTAGGATAGGCCACGTGTCAGGCGCCCCCTTCAACACAGGCGCACCACTGACCAGTATAAATAGGGGTTCACCCCCAAGGCTTCGTACAACTTTCAAATCTCGCTCTCAACATTTTCGTTCAAGTGCTATGCTCCGACAAGCTCCGTACTCACAATTCAAGCGCCGACGACGACTCGCTTCTCCGAACTTCCAACCTCTCCGATCGTCGGTAAAAGTTTAAGTGTTGTAATTTCATTTTCAGTTCTATATTTGTACTCCAATTTGTAAACTCTTTTCGAATATAGAATTGCCCATCGTAAATGGTTAAGGACCGTGGGCCTTGGAGTAGGAGCCGATCGCGACTCCGAACCAAGTAAAAAGAAATCGTGTTAGCGATTGATTTTACTGTTTCTGCTGCATAATTGCTCTATTTTTTAGAAAATTTTACGATCGATATTCACCCCCCCTCTATCGATTCAATCTGATCCCACATCTTCAAGACACTCCGCCGAGCTACCAAGTTCCAATGGGACGCTGACTGCGATAAGGCGTTCGAAGAGCTGAAGATGTATCTCACCGAGCTGCTAGTGTTGGCCAAGCTCGAGGTCGGGGATGTGTTGTCGGTGTATTTGGTTGCCTCAGCTGAGTCGGATAGCATGGTGTTAGTCAAACAGGAGGGAGTTGAGCAGCAACCTGTGTACTCCTTCGCTCATTTATTGAAAGGTGTCGAGTGTTGATATACAACACTCGAGAAATTAGCGTATGTGCTGATATTAGCTGCTCGAAGACTCCGACCCTATTTTTTGGCGTACCCGATCGTGGTCCTGACTAATAGTAACCTACGATAAGTAGCTTCCAACCCTAAGGCATCGGGGGGATTGATTAAGTGGACGACCGAGCTAAGCGAGTATGACATCCAGTACCAAGCATGGTCGGCCATCAAGGCACAGGCCTTGGCCGATTTCCTAAGTGAACTACACTCTGAAGAGGTCGAAGAGGCTTGGCAAGTTTATGTGGATGGCTCGTCAGCTCAGCAAGGTAGTGAGATTGGCGTCTTGATGATTTCACCGAAGGGAGAGCAATTGCACCTATCGGTCCTACTGGAATACCTAGTCATGAACAATGAAGCCGAGTATGAAGCCCTCATAGCTGGACTACAAACGACCAAGCACGTAGGCGCTACCCGGGTAATACTGTATTCAGATTCTCAACTGGCCACCCAGCAACTCTCCGATCGATTCGAGGTTAATAGCGACTGATTACAAGCCTTTGTGGAAGCCTACAAGAAGTTAAAAGTCGGGTTCCAGGACGTCCAACTACACAAGATCCCGAGAGAAAGCAACCTATGGGCAGACGAGTTAGCCAAGTTGTCTAGCTCGGTGGGTTCTTGGGTGCTCCCTTAGCCAAGCGATCAAGTGATGATGGAAGCGCGTATAGAGCAGCAGACTGAGCTGGAGCTCAAGATAGATTGGAGAACGCCACTCATCACTTACCTAACAGAGGGGGTCCTCCCGACCGATCGGGAGGAAGCCCGACTCCTTAGAAAGCGAGCGACCCAATACTCAATGGTTAGGGATGTGTTGTATAAGAGGGCCTTCGCCCGACCTCTACTCAAGTGCTTGGGTGAGGAAGGCGCTGATTATGTGTTGAGGGAGATACATATGGGAGTCTGTGGGAGTCATGCTGGGGCTCGGGCCGTGGCCCAGAAGGCTCTGCTGGTCGGGTACTACTGGCCAACCCTGCAAAAGGATGCCGACCGGATGGTCTCCACATGCCTATCTTGTCAGAAGCATCACTGCCTCCCTCACCGGCCCGTAGAAATGATGAAGGCATCAGTAATCTCCTGCCCATTCGACCAATGGGGCATGGACATCGTGGAGCCTTTCCCGACCACTGTGGCTAAGAGGAGATTCTTGCTGGTGGCTGTCGATTACTTTTCCAAGTGGATAGAAGCTGAGGCCTTGGCCCGTATCACTGAGCAAGCCGTGATCAAGTTCTTGTGGCAGAACATCTTGTGTCGATATGGGATTCCTCATAGGTTGGTGTCGGATAACGGAAGGCAATTCCAAGGACGGAAGATACAAGAGTGGTGCTCGACATACGGTATTCAGCAGGCCTTCACTTCTGTGGCATTCCCACAGTGCAATGGCCAGGCTGAAGTGGCTAATCGAGAGCTTTTGAGAGGCCTAAAGACCAAACTAGATCATGCAGGAGGCACCTGGGTTGATGAGCTACCGAGTGTTTTGTGGACTCAGTGAACCACGCCGAAAGAAACTACAGGTCACACACCCTTCCAGCTGGTCTACGGAAGCGAGGCGGTGGTGCCAGTCGAAGTCGGATGTGAGTCTGATCGGCGGAAGGCCTATGAGGAGGATAACTCGGAGAGGAGGTGCCTAGAGTTGGACCTGGTCGAGGAGATCCGAGAGAAGGCAACCGTGCAAATGTTTGCTTATTGCCAAAAGATGAAGCAACGGTATAATCAAAAGGTGTTGTCGAGGGCATTCTGCATCGGAGACCTCGTCTGGAAAAGAATCAAGTCGGTCAGGGACGTCAGCAAGTTAGAGCCCTAATGGGGAGGACCCTTCAGGGTTGTCCAGAAGCTGGCTTCGGGAGCATACTACCTGGAGAACGAGCAAGGAAAGAGGCTTGATCGACCCTGGAGTGCTATTCATCTTCAACCCTATCGAAAGGCAGAGTGAGGGCCTGTGAGGCAATTGTACTTCGAAATTCTATAAAATGATAGTGGAAGGATGAGGTTCTTGGTCAGCTCGCAGGCACTCCATACTCTGGCCTCCGTGTGAGTTATAAGCGGGCATGCTCCCATGCACCCCTCGGCTTGGATCCAAGTCCGAACGCATGGCGACCCACGCTCCCTGGGTTCTATCCGACCGAGTGTCCAGACTCTCGCCTCAGTGCGATTTATAAGCGGGCATGCTCCCGCGCACCCCTCGGCTCGGCTCCCAGTCCGGACGCGTGGCGACCCACGCTCCCTGGGTTCTACCTGACCGAGTGTCCAGACTCTCGCCTCCGTGCGAGTTATAAGCGGGCATGCTCCCACGCACCCCTCAGCTCGGCTCCCAGTCCGAACGCGTGGTGACCGACGCTCATTGGGTTCTACCCGACCGAGTGTCTAGACTCTCGTGTTAGGATGTATACTAAAAATCTTGCTTTTGGTTAAAGTACATCTACATTTTAAAATAGAATCGCAAAATCACACGGTGCATATTTATATTAGTGTATGCGCAAAACGTCTCATACTTTACATTGTAGATAACATGGTGCGTGGTGACACACAGAAGATCATGTTATCAAGTTCCTTACAGAAGTATAAGAAAGAGGCTCACAACCATGATGGAGTTGGACAAACCATCGGGATGGTTGTAGTGTAATTAGGTGTGGTTTGTCTTAACCATAGAATTATACTAATGCACTTTGTGTGCATTGAGTAGGACCAAAAGAGAGGTCATCTAATTTTGTACTGACTTTATAAATTGGATTAGACCTTGGTTTATATTATGGAGTACGATATCTAAATCTCGAAATAATAATGGGCACATGTAGTTAATTAATTATTACTCTGATTTACCAATGGACGAGATCTATTCTGTTAGATCAATAGACCCGGTAAGTTGGGTAATAATATTATCTACATAGTGTACCATTAATTATCTACGGGTGGCACAGGATGTGCCGACGGCCACCTCAGAGATCATCATCAGCGCTTTCACGTAAGGACTCTCTGAAGGAAATTTTTTTTGGTCGCTGGTGAAGAAAACACCGGCCAGCTTCGATGATTTATTAGGGTGGTCGGTCAAGCATGTCAACGTGAAGGAGGTGCAGCACGTCTGTCACAAAGATTCGGCAAGAGTCTCTATCTAAATCTCGGTACAATCCGAGAGGAGAGAACCATCAACTCCAACCCGAGCAAAAGATCCTCGATCCGGGAAAGGTTACTAGACCGGCAAAAAGAAGTTGGTGGAGATGGTGGGCACAGATGGACCTAAACCACTGAAGAAATACTACGACTTCTATGGCAGCACAACTCACTCTACATAAGAGTGTTATACCTTGAAGAAGAGGAGATCCAGGGATGCGAACAGCAAACCACGTAAAAAGTGGAGCAAGGTGGGGTATCCACGAAGATCTCCTCACCGAAGCCCTTCCCCTCATTGACGACAGCTGGGGGAGGACAGATCTAGGTGTCGGTCCCGGTCGCCTTCGAGAGGAAGAAGTCGCGAGATAGTGTTGGGTATGGCTTGATGGGTTTCCTTAGCGAAAACTTGGTCGTCCTTGAGAGACATCTCCATGTCTACGGATTAAAAATTAATCCGAATGGAGACCCGTCTCCCAACGACCATCTCGTGCCGTATCGAACGATCCAAATTACAACTCGACCAATCACAAAGATCGAGCCTTGTAATTTGCTTGGCCGTTCGACCGTGAAAAAGGCGACGAGTGGATCGCCGACTTTTGTGTTTATGGTCGGGGTCCAATTATTTAATTATTGGCTATGATACAAAACAAAAACAATTAAATAATTAACATAAAATGACAAGGCAATTAAAACATGGCACATAATAACGTAAGGAGCTTGGGAAAGAATTATACCTTCCCGATCACCTCGCGGCCTTTTACCTTATGTCCCTCCCTTCTCGGACATCGTGTGGGCAATGGTCTACCGAGAACCAAGATCACCAAAGCGACCAATCAATCACGCTTTCTTCTTCTATCCTAGATGAACCAAACTCTAACCTAGGGTTATTGCCGCCGGCTCCTTTGCTCCCTTCTCCCTTGACCCGCCGGCCAACAACAGCCACCAAGGCCCAACCGGCCAACTGCTGACCTCGAGAAGGAAGTGAAGAAGAAGATGAAAGGAAAAGAAAGCTTCCTTTCATCCCCAACCCAAGCCGATAACTCCTCTCCTCCAATCCTTGCGGCGCCACCGGCCAAGAGCCTTGCGCCGCCTCCTTTCGGCCGCCGGAACTCCTTCCCTCACCGATGCACACCACAAAAGGGAGAAGACCCTCCTCCCTTTGTCTAGCAATGGTAGCTCACGGTATGGCTGAGGGAAGAAGAAGAGAAGAGAGGGTGAACCCCTTTCTCTTTGTCGTGACCTAGGAGAGAGAAAAGGAAGAGAGGAAAGAAAGCGTGGGGTTGGATTGATTAGCCTTGGTTTCTTGATCTCATAGGGTATTTATAGGGCTAAGGTAAGGATCAAGAGGAGGAGTTGGATCTTGGCCCACCAATGGATCTAAACCCGATCCATTAAATAAGATCCATTCTACTAAAGGATCTTAATTGAACTTCCTCACCAACCCTCATATTTTCATATAGGCTCCACATATTACGAGTCGTCCATCCCCCCGTGTTTAAGATATCGAATGCCCGTTAATTAATTTAAATTACTGACAATTCAAATTAATAAACTTCTGGATCTTTGATTAGTACCACTCAACCTTATTATCATGCCGGATCAAATCCACCTGCAGGGTTTAGCATGATGATCCTTTTGAGCTCATCAAGGGGGCATCATCATCCCAACTCACCAGGACACGGATTCCGTCAATAATCAACAACATATCATATTATTAATATTATCTCCCAACTTATCGGGCCTATCGATCTAACAGAATAGATCTCGCCCATTGGTAAATCAAAGAAATAATAATTAATAATAAATGCCCGTTATTATATCGGGATTAAGGGATCTTACTCCATAATAAAGTCTGAGGTCCTATCTAATTATCAAGTTAGTACAAATTGGATAACCTTTGGTTTTGGCCCTACTCAATGTACTCAAAGCACACTATTGTAATTCTATGGTCAAGACCAACCATACCTAATTACACTACAATCATCCCGATGGTTTGTCAAATTCCATCTCGGTTGTGAGCCTCTACTTATACTAGGCAAGGAACTGATAACATAATTTTTCGTGTGACACCACACACCATGTTATCTACAATGCGAAGTAATGGACTTTATGCATGTACTAATATAAACAAGCACCTAGTGTAACGCCCGCTTTTTTTTTTTCCTAAAGCGGCGTTACGCTGACATACTTAAGGCATGTAACATCATACTGCAGCGGAATAACTTAAACCTTACATATACATGCCCCTACTACCATCCCTAATATAATGACATGGAACTTAACATATGAACGTCATGCTTAACATCATATCATAACATGCTTAACATCATACCATAAGGTTCATATCATATCATACTTGACATCTTATCATAAAGTTCCATAAGTCACTATTCGAGCATATAGGTAGCAAACATAAAGTTCTTAGCATAAACGGTTAACACATTCGATTTCATGGGCCAAGTCACCATCACACACATATTTCAGGCCCTCCTGCTGCTTCCTCGTTATCCCCTTGCATGATCTGCGGTATAAGGAAAGAAGACTATAAGCACACAGGCTTAGTAAGACTCTTTCCTACTCACTAAAAACATTCGTCATTCATTCATAATCATATGGAACATAAGCATCATAAACATTTCTATCATAGCATAACGCATAAACATAGGCATAAATCTAATTAAACATTCTTATCATGGCATAAAGTATAAACATAGGCAAGCATAATTAAACATTCTAAGCATGGCATCATATGTGGCATGAACACAAGCATAAGATGTAAATCAACCATAGGCATACTTTCTAGCATATCAAGCATAGACATCGTAAACATTCTAAGCATGACATGATACCCAGCATAACATAACTTAATAACTTTCCTAGCATGGCATGAGACATGGCATAAATATAACCATAAGATTTAAACCAACCTATATGGAATAAACATAGGCATACATTCTAGGATATCATAAGAGCATTTTCTTACCATAATCCTAACATGGATCATTCATTCTCATACATATCTTTTAACATAAAGCATAAGCATAACATATCATTATCATAACATAATGCATAACATGTATGAATGCATGGGTGGAATGCATATACATAAGGATGCTTAACTTTTAAAACATACTTTGAAAATGTTTAACCATCATCATCATAACATTTGGGGTCCCCGGCTTGTACCACATACATACATCATAGCGCGCATCCCTAGTAAATCCGAGGTAGCTAGCCCCGACCTACTAGGGTAAGGACAACATAGTCGGTAGTCCCCGAACCGAGGCGTTCTCAAGGAGCCCATCCCTGTTGCACAGCTCCGGTAGTGCCAGAACCGTGGACAGCTACGGTAGTCCATAACCGGGGCGTTCTTAAGGTGCCCATCCCTTGGACCCATACTTGGGTCCGGTACAAGCCCATTCATAAAGTAAAATACTTTGCATGCTTCATCATTCATAAGACATTCATAGCATACTTATCATGGCCTCATTCTTATCATGAACATGATCATAACATACTTGTCGTAACATCATTCTTATCATGCATAACCATGGCATATCATTCATAAACATGGCATATCATTCGTAAACATGGCATATCATTCATAACATGGCATATCATTCATAAGCATAGCATATCATGTATAACCATGGCATATCATTCATAAACATGGCATATCATTCGTAAGCATGACATATCATTCACAACATAGCATATCATTCATAAACATAAATCACATCTTACCATAGGGCCATTGGGACCCTTACTTGGAATAAATCTTAACTCTTATCCTATTAACCCTTATTGGCCGAAACTTATGGAGTCCCAAGGCCATGTGATAATTCACACAATCACCATCCTTCATCCTTATATCATGGCAACACATAAACATATGCTTGAAGTTAAAGACTCAACCCTAACCCTTGGGTCCTTGGGGTTGGCCGAACCATATGGGCCTCTAGGGTGCTCCAAAAATTCCCAAAATTTATACTTAACTTCTAAACATCATCATGGAGAATTAAATAACATTATCATTATTTTTAACATATTTATAGACATTTAAATCATGGTGGCCGAAACCCATAAACATAGGGACCTTGGTTTTGTCCCTTTTATGTTGGCCGAAACCCTAGAGTGTCCTAGGGTACTCCAAAAATTCCCAAAAATTACACTTAACTTCTAAACATCATAAGGGATCATCAAATAACATTATCATGATTTTTAACATATTTCTAGACATTTAAAACATGGTGGCCGAAACCCTTGAACTTAAGGTTCTGGGTTTTGCTTCTTTCATGTTGGCCGAGACCCTAGCGTGTCCTAGGGTACTCCAAAAATCCCCAAAAATTACACTTAACTTCTAAACATCATAATGGAACATCAAATAATATTATCATGATTTTTAGCATAATTATGGACCTTTAAAACATGCTGGCCGAAACCTTTGAACATAGGAACCTTGATTTTGTTTCCCTTCAACATTAAATCCGAAACCAACCCATATATCATGCCAAAAATCATGGAAATCATAGGTAACTATTATACCACAGGTGAGGGAGTCATACCTTAGTTTTCTTGATTTTTCGAACCTTGAAAGAGGAGAAGGAAGAGGACTTGGTATCTCTTGACCACAACTAATCCTTGTCACCTTGTAGGAACTTGAGATCTTGAGAATG
>JAGFNQ010002132.1:209187-258035 GCA_024364735.1 Boesenbergia rotunda
GTGCGCCTCCCCAGGTAGCTTCTTCGAACCGTTGACTTTGCCATAGGACCTTGACTAAGGGCACTTCCTTACTCCTCAGCTTCTTGATTTCCCTGTCCAAAATCTGGATGGGTCTGCTCTCATAGCTTTGGTCCTCTTGCACTTGGACCGTCCGTGGCTCGATCACTTGGTCCATATTTGGGATACACTTTTTCAGCAGGGACACATGGAATACGTTATGGATAGCTGACATCTCTGGAGTCAGCTCCAGCTCATATGCCACCTTACCGACTCTTTTCAGAATCAGGTACGACCCCACATAGCGCGGACTTAATTTTCCTTTCTTCCCAAATCTGATCACTCCCTTCATAGGAGCCACCTTCAGAAACACCCAGTCTCCAACATTAAACTCCAGGGGTCTACGCCGGACATCGGCATAACTCTTCCGGGTCGCTGATGTTCTGCCTTTACTTGCTGGCAGGTTAGGCATGTACCAACATGCTGCGCCACCTCTCATCATGTCGGACCACCAGAATTTCTCCTTCAGGTCTTGATACATTTTGGTGGATCCCGGGCGCATCGAATAAGGGAAAATTCTTCCACTCAAGGAACCGATAATATTACTAACATGATTATGTGTACTTTATTCACGGCTTCTTAATTGCTTATATCCTTGATGATATAAGTGACATACATGATTGTCATAATTGAGCTAGTGTCATTAATAGCCCTATGATGTAATTATATGCATATATCATAATTATATACTTATTATAATTATGGGTAAACATAATAATAGTATGGTTCCGAAATATTAGTTCACAACATGAGCTATGAATTATATTAGTTAATGGTTATTATATGATAAGTGGGATCATATTTATTATATTACCATAAAATAACTTAAGGTAATCTTATATATTATATATAAGATAATAGTGAAACATAGTTGATAATACTAATATTTATAATTAGTATGAAAATATAGTGGACACATAATCTATAATAGGTGTTAATATAATTAGGACACTACCCTATGCGTATCATTTTAGGTTATACCGTATGACTTATACCATTAACTATATTAGTATTAGTATAATGGAACTAATACTATACGCTAACATAGGTGAGAGTGTTATAATCTTATGTATGTAGGCTATCATATAATTCCCTACATGAGACTATATTATAGGTTATACATAATATCATAAATTATAATTACTTATCATATAAATTATAGGTATAATACCTATAATTGCTTATGGAATAATATGTATAGGTAATAACTTATAGGTTGAGATGATACATGTCAACCTGTATGTAGGCTCATATTAAGAACCTATATGATAGGTGAATTATGACAATACTTATATGATAAGGAATTATTATTATAATTATATTTATAATAATCTTATATTAGTACACCCTCTCATATTATTACCATTTGCTTTATATGATATAATATAATTATGTTATATGATTGATAACTAATATACTGTACAGGTTATATAACATTATGTTAATACTAGGTTCACCTTAATTACTAATATTACGATGGCGCTCAATTAATACCATGTTTATGAACATAAGGTTGAGTCGCACTTATGACTAATTGTATTATGACTAACTTAGACATCGTGTATAAGGCAAAATACTTATACATAATTGTCTTATGATGTGACCTAAGATAAGTTATAATATAAGGTATATTGAGCATCAGCTCAGGCAATGAAGTAGTCTCGTTAAGTTGGTTACTCTGTCTTCTAGTCATACTTTTCTTCATAAAAGACAAGTATGGTCAATATCAGTTTCTTTTCTACTCCTATATTATTCTAAATATTTAATTCCTAAAATAAGATAAAGTATCATTCATCGTTACATATCGTAACGTACATTTCATCATAAATATCATTCATACTGGCATACCTTAAAATCATAAAACATCTTCCTACTATAAGATATACTATAAGATATGTAAAGAGGTACTTACTTGGAAACGGCAGGAAGAGGGCTTGATGTGTGTGTAGTGAGATGGTAACTGCTCTGATACCAACCTGTAACGCCCGCTTTTTTTTTTCATAAAGCGGCGTTACGTTAACATACATACTTAGGGCATGTAGACATCATAATGCAGCGGAAACCTTTAGACTTACACCTACATGCACTTACTACCATTCCTAACATCATAACATGGGAACTTGACGTATTAACTTTATACTTAGCATCATATCATACTTAGCATCATGTCATATTTTAGCATCATGTCATACATAGCATCATGTCATACTTTAGCATCATGTCATAGAGTCATATTCAAGTACTTAATAGTAAAGGTAAAGTTCTATCATAAGACCAGCAAACATATGGTCTCTTGGCCAAGTCACTATCACACACATTCTTTGACGCCCTCTTGCTGCTTCCTTACTGTCCTCTTGCGTGATCTGCGGTATAAGGAAAATAAGACTATAAGCACACAGGCTTAGTAAGACTCTTTCCTACTCACTAAAACCATTCATCAATTATCATGAGCATATGAAACATTAGCATACTCAGTGCTTTACTTAGAACATAAGCCTTATCATCACATAGCATACTTTCATCATGACATAGCCATAGCTTCATCACATTCATAGCATGACATAAACATAACCATAAGACATTCATGGCATAGCATAATACTTGGCATAGACATCAACATCGTAAACATTCATAGCATGGCATAATACTTGGCATAGACATAACATAATAAACATAACCTCACAATCATTCTTAGCATGAACCTAAATAAAATCATGGCATTCTATCTTAGCACAAACCTACTTAAATCATGGCTTCAAAATTAACATGGGCATAAATAAGATCATGGCATTCTAACTTAGCATAAACATAATTAAATCATGGCACACTAACTAGCATGAATATAAATAAAATCATGGCAATCTCACTTAACATAAACATAATTAAATCATGGTATCCTAAACTAGCAAAATATCATGGCATTCTAACTTAGCATAAACATAAATAAAATCATGGCATTCTAACTTAGCATAACATAATTAAATCATGGCATAAACATAAATGAATCATGGCATAAACATAATTACATCATGGCATAAACATAAATAAATCATGGCATAAACATAATTACATCATGGCATAAACATAAATAAATCATGGCATAAACATAATTACATCATGGCATAAACATAAATAAATCATGGCATTCTAACTTAGCATAACATAATTAAATCATGGCATAAACATAAATGAATCATGGCATAAACATAATTACATCATGGCATAAACATAAATAAATCATGGCATAAACATAATTACATCATGGCATAAACATAAATAAATCATGGCATAAACATAAATAAATCATGGCATAACCATACCTTCATAAACATACCTTTCATAAACATACTTTTCATAACATAATGCATAACATGGATGGATGCATGTGGCAAATGCATATATATATATATAAGGATGCTTAATCTTTAAAAACATACTTTTAAATACTTAAACATATTTATCATATCATTGGGGCCCTGGCTTGTACCATATACGTACATCATAAGCGCGCATCCCTAAGTAAATACGAGGTAGCTAGCCTCGACCTACTAGGGTAAGGACAGCATAGTCGGTAGTCCCCGAACCGAGGCGTACTTAAGGTGCCCATCCCTATTGCACAGCTTCGGTAGTGCCAGAACCGTGGACAGCATAGTCGGTAGTCCAGAACCGGGGCGTTCTTAAGGTGCCCATCCCTTGGACCCATACTTCGGTCCGGTACAAGCCCATTCATAAAGTAAAATATTTTACATGCTTCATCATTCATGAGACATTCATGGCATACTTAACATAGCATACTTGTTACGGCTCGGCCCGTCTACCGGCCCATTTACCGGTCCTTTCGACCGTCGTACCGTCAACCATCGACCGTGCCGTTTAGCATATTTATGCCTTAAAGACATAAGCATCATCTTTCATTCATCATACTTGTCATTCATCATCATTCATTCATCATACTTAACATCATCGTTATGGCCTTAATGGCATGTACTTTAACCTCATTCATAATACATGGCATACATACATCTTATTCATAAAACATGGCGTACATACGTATCATTCATAAGACATGGCATACATGCATATTATTTATAAAACATGGCATATCATTCATAAGACATGGCATACATACATATCATTCATAAATCATGGTACATGTCTAAACATCTATGACTTATCCTATAATTCATGACATACAAACTAAAGGTTTGGTTAACATAGAACTTCTTCCATCTTACTTAAACATATATCTTGGTAACTCAACACATATACTAGGCCATAGGAACCCTTTGGTTCCCTACTTAAGCCCAACCCTAATCCTTTAGCCCTAAACTTGCTCTTGGCCGAAACTTCAAGGCCATGGGGGTATGGAAAAATTCCATTAAAACCCCAAATCAATTGCTTAAACATCAACCATACCTTACCATAGGGCCATTGGGGCCCTTACTTGAAATAAGTCCTAACTTCCCACCCTATTAGGGTACTTGGCCGAAACCTATAGGGTCTCAAAGATATGTGAAACATTCACATAATCACCCTCCATCTCTCTTATATCATGTTAATACATCAAACACATGCTTGGGGTTTTAGACCCAACTCCACCCATGAGGTCTTGTTGTTGGCCGAAACCCTAGGGTATCCTAGGGTGCCCCAAAAATTCCCAAAAATTATATTTAATCCCTAAACCTCATAAGAGAACATTAGAAAACATTATCAAGATTTTTAGCATCATTTTTGAACCCTAAACCATGGTGGCCGAAACCCATAGGGTCTCTAGGGTGTTGATTTGTTTCTTTCATGTTGGCCGAAACCCTAGGGTGTCCTACGGTACTCCAAAAATTCCCAGAAATTATACTTACCCTATAAACATCATAAGGGAACATTAAATAACATTATAAAGATTTTTGGCATGATTATAGACTTTAAAATCATGGTGGCCGAAACCCTCAATCCTAGGGTTCTTGGTTTTGCTTCTTTCATGTTGGCCGAAACCTTAAGGTGTCTTAGGGTACTCGAAAAATTCCCAAAAATTATACTTAACCTCTAAACATTATCAGGGAACATTAAATATCATTATACAGATTTTTAGAATATTTATAGACCTATAAATCATGGTGGCCGAAACCCTTAAACTTAGGGTTCTTAGTTTTGTTTCGTTCATGTTGGCCGAAACCTTAGGGTGTCCTAGGGTACTCCAAAAATTCACAAAAATTATACTTAACCTCTACACATCATAAGGGAACATTAAATAACATTATCATGATTTTTAGCATAATAATAGACCTGTAAATCATGGTGGCCAAAACCCTTAACCATGAGGGTCTTGGTTTTCTTTCCTTTCAACATCAAATTCGAAAACCAACCACTATATCATACTAAAAATCATAAAAATCAGAGGGAACTATTATACCACAGGTGAGGGAGTCTTACCTTGGGTTTCTTGATTTTTCAAACCTTGGAAGAGAAGAAAATGGTAAGATCTTTGGACCCTTGAACACCCTTGTCCTTGTATCCTTGGAAGACCCCTTAGACCTTGGAGATGAGACCTTGGTGGAAGTTTTTCCAAGGGGAAAACCTCTTCTTGGTGCTTGGAAAGAATGAGGGGAGGAAGGGGTTCGAATATGCAAGTAATGGGAAGAAGAGGTAACTCCCAAAACCCCCCTTTAATAGCCCATTAAGAAGGTAAATGAAGAGTCTCTCCATGACTCTTCATCTTCTTCTTAATCTTAACTTACATCCACTTCATTTCCTCATAGAAATCCCTTGCTAGGTGAGTTGGTTAAGGCTTACATGGTTGTACAAGAGGTCCAAGGTTCAATCCTTGGCTCATGCACCTTTATTTTTATTTTATTTTTATTTCATTTATTTTATTATTTTTATTCCCTAAATTCCGAAAATCCCCCCTAAAATCCCCCATAATTATGCCAATATTCTTAAATAAAATTCTTTTATATTTATATTAATTTTACCTAATTTATATTAATTTTACCTAATTAATATCCATTTTTGGAGCCCATTTAAAGCTCATTGGTACTTAGTTTTCTCAATTTAAATGAGAAAACATGGATTTTCTAGGCCAAAGTTCTCCTTAATATTTCTAGGTCCCTTGGAAAATTATTTAAACATGCTTAATATTTTAAGAAAATATTAAGAGAATTTTTCGGGTCGTTACATCCTCTATCTCCTTTGATGTTTTCAAACACATCTCCTTGGATAGAGGAACTCCATGCCTGAAGGGTAGGAAACCCTTCTTGGAGTTTTCCATGCTAAAACGAGCCAGGACAGTGTCAACATATGAAGCTTGGGATAAGCAGAATATCCTTTTCTGGGGATCCCTTATGACCTTGATCCCAAGGATGTGTCCCGCTTCTCCTAAGTCCTTCATATCAAACTATTTTGAAAGCCAAACCTTTACGTCTGATAACACTTTGACATTGTTGCCAATTAACAAAATACCATCTACGTAAAGTACAAGAAACACCACTACATTTCCGTCACATCTCTTGTATACACATGACTCATTCGGGCTTTGAGTAAATTCATATAACTGGATTACTTCATCAAAGTGGATATTCCAAGATCGCGAAGGTTGCTTCAATCCATAAATGGATCGATTAAGCTTGCATACTAGATGCTCTTTGCTCTTTGCAATGAACCCTTCTGGTTGCTGCATGTAGATGGTCTCCTCAAGACTTCCGTAAAGGAAAGCTGTCTTGACGTCCATCTGCCATACCTCATAGTCCATATGAGCTGCAATAGATAAGAGAATCTAGATCAACTTAAGCATGGCTACAGGCGAAAAGGTTTCCTTATAATCGATACCCTCTTTCTGAGTGTACCCTTTCACAACAAGCCTTGCTTTGAAGGTCTCAACCTTCCCGTCCGATCCTCTCTTTCTCTTGTAGATCCATTTGCATCCAATGACTTTTACACCATTGGGTGGTTCTACTAGCTCCTAGACATGATTAGAATTCATAGATTCTATCTCAGAGTTCATTGCCCTTTGCCAAGAATCTGCATCCTTATCTTGGAGGGCCTCGTCATAGGTCCAGGGATCCGATTCATGTTTACCAGAGACCAAGTCCAAAGACTCTCCCAAAAACATTAACCTCTCAGGCTGTCTAACAACCCTCCCACTGCGATGAGGTACCACCGTGTATTCTCAGTGACACGCGGTGTAGTGACTTGTGATGATTCCTCTTGTACAATTGGTCCTAAGATCGGAACGTCCCCACTTAACTCTTCAAGCACTAGTCTACTCTTGGGCTTGTGGTTTATCACATAGTCTTCTTCTAAGAATTTGGCATTCATGCTAACGATTACCTTCTAATCCTTAGGACTATAGAACAGACCACCTTTCGTTCCCTTAGGATAGCCCACAAACAAACGTACTTCTGTCCGAGATTCGAACTTATCAGTATCTCCCTTCAGCACATGTGTTGGACTACCCTAAATCCGAATATGTCCTAGACTAGGCTTTCGCCCAGTCCACAATTCTATGGGAGTAGAAGGGACTGACTTAGATGGTACCATTTTTAGAATATACGCAGTTGTATCCAGAGCATATCCCCAAAACGAATCTGGTAAATCAGAATAGCTCATCATTGACCTGACCATTTCCATAAGAGTCTTATTCCTTCTTTCTGCAACTCTGTTCTGTTGGGGTGTACCAGGTGCTATTAGCTTGGACTGAATCCCAGCCTCTGATAAGTATGTCCTAAACTCTCCAAAGAGGTACTCTCCTCCACGATCTGATCATAGTGTCTTGATACCTTTACCTTGACGCTTCTCCACATCAGCCTTGAACTCTTTGAACTTATCAAAGCATTCAGACATGCGGCGCATCAGGTAAATGTACCCATACCTTGAATAATCGTCAATAAAAGTGACAAAGTATTCAAAGCCACCTTTAGCCTGGATTGACATAGGACCACAAAAGTCATAATGAATCAGTTCTAGAACGTCTTTGGCCCTATACCCCTTGGCCTTGAAAGGCCTCTTGGTCATCTTATCTTCCAAGCAAGACTCACAGGTCGGGAGGTCTTCCACCACCAATGAACCTAGGGGCCCATCGACTATCAACCTCTGAATCCTACTAAGGTTAATATGACCAAGCCTAAGGTGCCAAAGATACGTCTGATTCATCTTAGAATGCTCCTTTCTCTTATTTAAGTTAGATGATGAGCTATTAACCTCAGTTTGCATCGTGGGAGTCATTGGTTCTAGAGTGTACAAATTGCCAACCATAGTACCCGAACAGATAATCTCTCTATTTCTTTTATAACAACTTTGTTATCAAAAGCAACAAAATATCCATCTTTTATCAACTTAGAAACTGAAATTAAATTCTTTCTAAACGAGGGTACATATAAGCAATCTCTCAGAACTAACACTTTATTTCTCTCAAAAGACAAATAACAAACTCCGACTGCAACTGCTGCCACTTCCGTAGCATCGCCCATGTAGACTATGATTTCTCTATCAGCTAGTCGTCGGGTTTCTTGGAAACCCTGCAAAGTATTGCAGAAGTGGTCAGTGGCTCCCGTATTTACACACCAGGTACTGGTAGATAGCACTGCTAAACATGTTTCAACGACTAAGCATATAGAAATACCTTTGTCTTGACGACGGGGACAGTCCGCCTTCCAGTGCACAGTTTGCATACACGTGAAGCACTTGCCTTTCGGCTTCTTCACGTCAGTCCGTGGTCCTTGCAATGCTGCTGCCTTCTTGAACCCACCTTATTTCTTCTTCTTCCTGCCTTTCGGCATAGAAGTAGAAACCTTTTGAGTAACCAAGGCCTGCGAGTTCTGACGAAAGAGGCCCTCTGCCGAATTGAGTTCTTCTAGCAGTTCACCCAACGTATATTCACGTTTGTTCATATTGTAGTTGAGCCTGAACTGCTCAAAACTCCTAGGCAGAGACTGGAGTACAATATTGACCTGGGTTTCCCCGTCGATCTGTGCTTCGAGTACCTCAATCTCATTGAGGTGAGCCATTGTCTTTAGGACATGATCCCTCACGAGTGTCCCTTCGACCATAGTGGTCGTCATCAAACTCTTCATCGCAACTTGCCTAGCAGCTCGACCTTGGTGCCCAAAGAGCTCCTTGAGGTTTAGCATCATGTCACTAGCAGTGGGCATGACCTGATGTTGATGTTGCTGCACATTCGACATAGATGCCAGAATGTAGCACTGCGTCATCTCATCTGCCTTGACCCACTTCTTGTAACGCTCCCTCTGCTCTTCACCAGAGTCCTCTCTAGGCCTTTCTGGACATTCCTCGAAGAGTACATATTTGTACTATTTAGCAGTGAGGACAATGTCAAGGTTCCTCTTCCAGTCTATGTAGTTTGGGCCAGTAAGTTTATTTTCCTTAAGTATTGTAGCTAGTGGGTTAAAGGCCATTTTGAAAAACCTTAGAATCACAACACACACTACTTTAGAAATCGAAAATAAATTGATTCCTCAAAACAATAAATTTTTGAAATCAACCAACATCTCAAACACCGAATTTACATGCTACGTTAGTGTGGACGTATACAAACCCTACATTCGTTAGAGAAGGTTTTACCCATTAATCTTACTATCTTGTCAACCTAACTTTTTGACAAGTAAGACTAATAGTTGGTCAACTTTGGCTCTACAAGTTATTAGTAGTGACTCCGTTGGGGAGGATACTAATAATTGTATCTAAGTGTTTACCATTGCACGACACTAAGAGAATTATTTAGGATTATGTACCTTCCGTTGGGGAAGTACACATGCTCTTCAATAATCCTCTATAATCTTTTCTGACCTTGTGATCCGCAGAACAAGCCTATCCATTATGGAGGAAGGCACTCAGAGCCAATGCGACGGCTTGTTCGCATCACATATCAGATTGCAATGGAGGTCATGAGACCCTTAGGGTCCCTCTCCCACTTAGTAATTTATTTCGAGGAATTTTAACTAGCACAACTACACAACAAGCACATAACCAACATATGAAAAATACAGACAATCCTAGATTTTTCAACTTTCATGGCCTTGGTCTTTAATGCACTTCCAGTCGTGTCGTCACTTCGTCCGCTCCTCCCTTCCTTATGCGCAAGTCACCTTGAGGGATCTCTGAGCCGAAATGACTACCTAATTATTTACATCATCGATCCTATGCTCCACAAAGGAGTGTACATGAAAACTAGATCGAAAGTAAAATAAATAGCTCGGCTAAACATGTGCCGTAATTAATTACAAAAATTAAATACCTAGTCTCGTCAACCCCGAGGATTAATTAATTTACAATAAATTGCACAACCATTCATACAATCATTATTTGGCTATGACAAGTTGGAATCTCGTGCCTGCAACACAAAGTTAGCCTACGCACATCCACATATCATCTAGCAAAATAAAATGTATGAAAATGTAAAAAATTAACCAATCCTTAAACACACAAAGCTGGAAAGCTCAACTCTGATACCAATTGTTGGGTATGGCTTGGCGGGTTTCCTTAGCGAAAACATGGTCGTCCTTGAGAGACCTCTCCATGTCTACGGATTAAAAATTAATCCGAATGGAGACCCGTCTCCCAACAACCATCTCATGCCGTATCGAACGATCCAAATTACAACTCGGCCAATCACAAAGATCGAGCCTTGTAATTTGCTTGACCGTTCGACCATGGAAAAGGCGACGAGTGGATCACCGGCTTTTGTGTTTATGGTCGAGGTCCAATTATTTAATTATTAGCTATGATACAAAATCAAAACAATTAAATAATTACCTTAAAATGACAAGGCAATTAAAACATGGCACATAATAACGTAAGGAGCTTGGGAAAGACAAGAGGGAGGTGGTCGGCGAGGGTTTAAAGGAAGAAGAGAGTTATTTTTCTTTTTCCTATTCTTTTTCTTCTTCTTCCATCATGGGTGTGCGGCTAGGGAAAGCAAAGGAGAGGCTCTCCTCCTCTTCTTTGGCCGGCGGCAACAAAGGAGGAAGAGGTGAAGGATCGATGTAGGCGTGCAGAGGGAGGGTGAATGCACTTTCTTTGATCGTTTTGATCTCTACAAAGATGTTAGCGCAGCGGAAATAATATGTAAAAGAAATAACAATGCTAACAAAGTTCTTTTACTTGGTGTCCACCCAGATGGGTGACTAATCCAAGGATCCACGCTACGAGCACCACTTTTCACTATCGAAAAATCTCCTTGAGGTGGAGAAACCTTTACAGCAAAAACTTCCTCTTTACAGATGCAGAAATATGATGGAGGAAGCAAAGATCACTCTACAATTGGGCGCACTTCGTTACTGTACGGAACTGTACATACACGTGTAACGAGGAGCTCCTTTTATAGGTGAAAAGGACCGATTCGCAGTCTGTCCAGTCTCGCACCAGTCGACTGCCCCATGGGCAGTCGACTGGCCCAGCAATAAATGCTGGGCAACGGCTAGCCAACGGCTAGCAAACAGCTAGCCAACGGCTAGTTTCGGGGTATACCAGTCGACTGCCCCAAGGCCAGTCGACTGGTCCGAAGCTGCGAACTTTCTGTGGGTTTTGGCAGTCGACTGCCTCTGGGCTAGTCGACTGCCCTGCCTCCCAGCTCAACTCCAGCCACTCCGGACCTTCTCCTTCGCATGTGCCTTCAGGTCTGCTCCCTTGGCTCGCCCCTTGAAGTCCTCTTCCTCTGGCTATCGTCCCTCGGATGCGCACGCAAGCCTTTCCTTGGCTTTCTTCCATGCCACCCTTCACGTGTGCCCATGAAGTCCACTTCTCGGCTTGCCCTTGGAGCTCTCCTCCCTCGGCTCTCGTCCCTCGGATAGGTCCACCAAGTGTGATTCTCCAAGTCTTGCAAACTCAATCACACAAATCAAATACAACATAACACTCTAACTTTAAACCTATTTGCCCACACATCAAAACCCTGATCTTCCAATCATTTAAGGGTCGATTGCCTCAACAAGAGGGAGTGGTGACCAGTGCATACAAAGAAGAAGAGAATATCTTCTCTTCTTTAGGGTTTTGCGCAAGGTAGAAGAAGGAGAAGGAGTTTTGCTTTGGTCTTGGTGACTTCGGTTCTTTAAAGATCATCGCCCACTCAACATCCAAGAAAGTGGTTGGGTCATTCAATAGAAGATCGTGAGGTAAACAAGAGGTATAACTTCTTTTTTTAGTTCCTTTCATTTGATCTTGTTTAATTAATTATTGTATGATTAATTATTGTCATGGACCCCGATGATAAACACAAAAACCGACGATCCATTCATCGTCTATTCTGCGGCTAATCAGTTAAGCGAGTTAGATTGCTTGACAACTAGTTTGTTCAGGTGGTCACTCGAATCGGGTATCACGATGATGAGTCGGTTGTTTGGGAAATTGTTCCCTATTAAGATTGAAGAAATTTTAATCTGGGGACATGGAGAGGTTTCCCATGCGCAACCGATTCTCAACAATTGGCATCAGAGCCAACGGTTTCCGATTTTGTGTGTTTTGGATTTGGTTACATTTTTGCACTTATTATATATTATATTATGTCGAATAATAGTAGGATGTGCGTAGGCTAACTTTTTGGTTGCAGGCATGAGATCCGACTATTTTGACATAATATGTTGTGTATATGATTGAGTGTGCATGTGTGTAATTTTATTTGACTCCTCGGGGTTGACGAGGCTAAATTTAGTATTTAATTTTTATAATTAAATACAGTATTGTTTAGCCGGGCATTTTGATTTACTTTCGATCTAGACTTATTGTACACTCCTTTGTGAAATATAGGATCGATGGATGTAAATTAAAATAGTTTTTTTATCTTGGCTCGGAGCTCCTTCATGGATGAGGCTTGCTCATGGTGATTGGTGGAGGAGACGTGGTGACGACACGACTGGAGGCATATTGGAGAACGAAAGCCATAATAGTTGAAAAATTAGATTTTCTTATTTATTGCTTTTTGTTTATATACATGTTGTGTGTGCTTGAAAATTCCTCAATTCTAAATTACTAAGTGGGAGGGGGACTCTAAGAGTCCCATGGCCTCCAATACAAATTTGACACGTGATGCGAACAAACTTGCGCGTTGGCTCTGAGTGTCTTCCTCCATATCAGATGAGTTTGTTTCGCGGATCACTAGGTCAGACATGGTTATAGGAAGTTATTTAAAAGCGTGTGATCTTCCCCATCGGACGATACATAATCCTAGATAATTACCTTAGTATCGTGTAATGGTGAACACTTAAATGCAAATAATTGTATCCTCCCCATCGGAGTCACTGCTATTATTTGTAGGGCCGAAGAGGAACCAACTATTAATTTTATTTGTCAAAAAGTTAGGTTGACAAGATAATAAAATTAATAGGTAAAACCTCCTCTTACAAATATAGAATTTGTATACGTCCACACTATCGTGGCATACGACATTCTCGGTATTTTGAGGTGTTGGTTGATTTTAAAATTTTATTATTTTAGGAATCAATAATTTTTGAAATCTAAAGTTTTGATCATTGTGATTCTCAGGATTTTCAAAAATGGCTTTCAACTCACTAGCTGCTATATTAAAAGAAAACAAACTTACTGGCCCTAACTATATTGATTGGAAATGAAACCTGGGCATTGTCTTAACTGCTGAGGAGTAAAAGTTTGTACTTTTCGAGATCTATCTTGAACAACTTAGCGAGAATTCTGGTGAAGAGGAGAAGGAACGCTATAAGAAGTGGATAAAAGCAGACGAGATGACACGGTGTTACATTTTGGCTTCTATGTCAAATGTATTGCAACATCAACATCAGACTTTTTTCACTGCTTATGATATGATGTTCAATCTCAAGGAACTCTTCGGACATGAGAATCGGGCCGCTAGGCAGGAGGCAATTGTTGGGATCTTCAGGCGACATAAACACAAAAACGCAGCGGAATCAAGATCCCTCGAGCGATCCATGCGAAAGAAAAACTCGTACGAAATCATCTATCTAATAGATCTATCTAAAGCGTATACCTTTGGAGCGTGCCCTTACGTTTATCCCGCTCGTCCAAGAGCCACCGGATCTCTTGCACGTTCAAGTGTCCGTGCCTCTATTCGTATCCACACGAACACGATATCTCTACTTCGGAGAAGAACTACCTTAGTTGTGCTAGCAACTTGAGGTAGTTCACAAAACACCAAGAACCCAAGATGTGGGTTTCGGCCAAGATGGAGAAGAGAAGGAAGAGGGGAAAGAAAATAACAAGTTGTCATCCAAATGATAAGGGAAAAACTCTTTTATACTCATATCATGAGGAGTTTTTGCCTTTTAAACTTCCCTTCATTAAATATTTTAATGTAACTCTCTAACTTTTCATGTAACACTCTAATGGTGAGAAACTCTCCGTCTTCCAACTTATTAATTCATTAAACATTTTAATGAATTAATATTTCATCCAAATGTGGTTGAGTCTAATCTAAATGAGTTTAACTTAAATTAGATCTCAATCTATAATCCAATTGGATTCACTTGAGTCTAACTCAATTAATCCAATTCCAATTAAATCATAGCCAAATCAAGATCAATTAATCTCCGAAGCATCGTGTCCTTAGTGTGTGACCCAATAGGGTCTCTTAACGTTGGCAATGTGTCTAAACCAATTTAGACACAAAAGCAATGAGCGGCATCTAGCAATGCATCAATGCTACCCAAGTAACAAGAAAGTCGAGATCCGACTTAACCTCCGTGACTATGGCAATATATGACCTTGTCCTTCTATCCTTGATATCTAGATTGATCAATGAGGCATAGACCGTGTCATCCTCAATCAATCTTGTGTTTCTTGATCCCCGAGTAGACTCACTCAAACAAATGAGCTCAATATCTCATATTGACTCATTTGAGCATGGCCATGCGTTTTAGCAGTCCTACTCGATCAAGGGGCCCACAGATATCACTCCCGTCATATGGGAGGGATAGATCCCATCTACATTACTCACATCCCTCCGCATAATTCATTACATACCCAGTGATCGCCTTTATAGTCCACCCTGTTACGGGTGACGTTTGACGATACCAAAGTACATAACTCCTTATGTAGGGAACCGTAGTGAATTCAGGTCTAAGGACTATTCATATCAATAGTCACATGAGAATGTTTATGACACTTATATGACAATCTATGAAACTTTCTCATGGCGGGTCATTCAGTACACATTCTCCAATGTATACCCATGTGTCAACTTGATATCACATATCCATGACTTGTGAGCTCAAGTCTTCAGTTGACCTACATGCTAGTCTCCATGTATTAATATTGTCCTTGAATATTAATACTTGACTAGGAATGATTTAGAGTCGTGTTCTCTATATTATCTCACTAGCGATTCAACCAATCGATATAATGTAGATAAGAACCTACTACCCAAGGACATTATTATACTTAGTTATTTGGCACAAATACAAAGTAAGTATATAACCAAACATGCCTTTATTAATGATAGAATATGATACAAAAATGTCCCAAGTCAATCATCACATAATTGGCTCTAGGGCTCCTACTAACAATCTCCCACTAGCACTAGTGCCAATCACTGCAATATCTAATACCCAGTGACCTGGTATGACCATCATGCTTCTTTTGTGCCAAAGCCTTGGTCAAAGGATCTGCGATGTTAGAAACAGTGTGTACTCTGCATATCTTCACATCTCCTCTATCGATGATCTCTCGAATGAGATGGAAGCGCCGTAGTATGTGATTGGTCCGCTGATGAGAGCGAGGTTCCTTAGCCTACGCAATAGCCCCATTGTTGTCACAATAGAGGTCTATCAGGTCTGTTATGCTAGGAACCACACCAAGCTCTGTAATGAACTTCCGGATCCAAACAGCCTCTTTTGCCGCCTCTGACGCGGCAATATACTCGGCCTCTGTTGTAGAATCTGCGACTGTGTCCTGCTTCGAACTCTTCCAACTCATAGCGCCACTATTCAGGCAAAATACGTACCCTGACTGCGATCTATAGTCATCCCTGTCTCTTTGGAAGCTTGTGTCACTGTAACCCTTTACAGCCAGCTCCTTATTGCCTCCAAATATCAAGAAATATTCTTTCGTCCTTCGTAAGTATTTAAGAATATTCTTGACAGCTGTCCAGTGACTTTCACCTGGATCTGACTGGTACCTGCTCGTCATACTCAAAGCATACGAGACATCTGGATGAGTACAAAACATGGCGTACATGATAGACCCTATAGCGGATGCATAAGGGATCTGATCCATATGGTTTCTCTCCTCCGTAGAAGAGGGACATTGAGTCTTTGAAAGACTCACACCATGTGACATCGGTAGAAATCACTTCTTGGAATTCTGCATGGCAAAACGATTAAGTACCTTGTCAATATATGTACTCTGACTCAAGCCAAGCAATTTCTTAGATCTATCTCTATAGATCTTGATGCCTAGGATATAGGCTGCTTCACCTAAGTCTTTCATTGAGAAACAATTCCCTAGCCACGTCTTTATAGACTGTAGTGAAGGGATATCATTTCCAATGAGGAGTATGTCATCTACATATAAGATCAGGAAGATAACTGTGCTCCCATTAACCCTCTTGTAGACACAAGGTTCATCTTCATTCTTGATGAAACCAAACACTTTGATTGCATCATCGAATCGAAGATTCCAGCTTCGAGAAGCTTGCTTTAGCCCATAAATGGACCTTTGCAACTTACATACCTTTCCAGCATGCTCTGGATCTACAAAACCCTCAGGTTGTGTCATGTACACATCCTCGAGTAGATTCCCATTTAGGAATGCGGTTTTGACATCCATTTGCTAGATCTCGTAATCATGGTATGCTGCAATAGCAAGCATGATCCGAATAGACTTAAACATCGCCACTAGTGAAAAGGATTCATCATAGTCGATACCATGAATCTGCTTGAAACCTTTAGCTACCAATCGCCCTTTATAGGTATACATAAGACCATCCATGTCAGTCTTTCTTTTAAAGACCCACTTGCACCCAATGGGTTTAATCCCCTCAGGTGGATAAACCAAAGTCCATACTTGGTTAGTGTACATGGATTCCATTTCGGACCTCATGGCTTCTAACCATTTCTCATAATCTGTGCTCATCACAGCTTCTTGATAGGATGTAGGCTCGTTTAACTCAAGAAGCGTAACGTCATCATGGTCAGACAAGAGAAATGAGTATCTCTCAGGCTGACGACGTATCTTATCAGATCTGCGAAGAGGTTGGTCTACTTGCTTGATAGGATGTATGCTCGTTTAACTCAAGAAGCGTAACGTCATCATGGTCAGACAAGAGAAATGAGTATCTCTCAGGCTGACGACGTATCTTATCAGATCTGCGAAGAGGTTGGTCTACTTGAACAGCTTGTTCCACAACTTCTTGTGCAACAATCTCATGATCCACAACACCTTGTGGTGCTTGTTCAATGTCCATCAAGGCCTCAGTACCATTTGCATCTTGAACTTCTTCAAGATGGATTTTACTCCCACTAATTCTTCTAGAAAAAAACTCTCTTTCTAGAAAAACGTCATTTCTAGCGACAAACACTTTGCATAGTGTGGGATTGTAGAAGTAATATCCCTTCGTTTCCTTGGGATATCCTACAAAATAGCACTTGTCAAATTTGGGTCCTAGTTTATCTGAGACTTGACATCGAACGTAAGCAACACAACCCCAAATCTTCATAAAAGACATCATGGGACTCCTCCCAGTCCATATCGTATATGGTGTCTTTATAACAGCCTTTGATGGAGTTCGGTTAAGTGTGAAAAGAGCTGTCTCTAGAGCGAAACCCCAGAAGGAAGTAGGAAGATCCATCTGACTCATCATCGATCGTACCATATCTAATAGAGTACGATTTCTCCGCTCGGACACACCATTCCACTGTGGTGTTCCAGGTGGAGTGAGTTGGGATATGATCCCACACTCTGCTAGATGGTCACGAAATTCTTGGCTAAGGTATTCACCACCTCGATCTGATCAAAGTTGTTGGATCGAGAGAAATGATAGTGGGGGGGGTGAATATCGTAAAACGTTCGGTTTCATAAAAGAGAATTAGCAGCGGAAATAATTAAAAATAAAACACACGCGAACACCAAGATTTTACTTGGTTCGGAGTCGTGGTCGGCTCCTACTCCAAGGCCCACGGTCGTTGACCGTTTACTACGGGCAATTCTATATACGCAAAAGTTTACAGAGATAGATTACAATATTAGTACAGTAAACTTTAAAAGAAATCCGCTCTTAGTTACCGACGTCCGAAGTAGGTCGTATTTTCGAAGCAGAGGGACGTCGTCGGCGCTTGTATCTTGAGTCGGGAGGTTTCCGCGACAGAGCGCTGGAGTAGAAGAGCGTGAATGCGTGGGGAGAATTGTTGTTCTGAAGCCTTGGGGTCGAGGCCTTTTTATAGCCCCTGGGGGCGCCCGAAACGTCGGGGGCACCCCTCCACGTGTCATCTGATCCGAGCTCCTCTTGGTCAGCTCTGATCCCTTCAAACTCGGGATCAGACTTTGACGGGGGTGCCCGGGTTGACTCTTATCCGTTGGCTTCTCGCGGCTTGCCTCTTATCCGCTTCGTTAGCTTGAGCTCGCGGCGCCCGGACCATCCGGGGCGCCCGGGAGCATGGAGGCGCCCGGGAGCACGGGGGTGCCCCGCCTTTGAGCTGTCGAAGCTTACATTTGCTCAACTCCTTTAGTATTCACCTTGGGGGCGCCCGGGACACTCCGGGCACCCTACTCAGCTTCTGCCTCACTCCTTTGAGGCTCTCTGAGCTGCAGACACTCGTTCCTTCGGTCCTGCATCCAGGATTAGTCCAAAATACCATAGAGCAATAATATGTTAGTGTTATACAGCCTTAGCTGTCTTGGTTCTGACTTTGGGTCTCCAAAATGGAGCCCTAGGTCGAACCGACGCCAACTGTTCCCTCGACGGGGAACGCGTCCTCACCTACTCCTCTCAGGAGACTTTACCTGATGCCAACCGACTCCTCCTGTTGGACTTTTGCTCAGCAGTCCTTCGCCAGGTGCCTAGCTTGTTGGTGCAGAATACACCCAAGTCAAACCTGTGTTTTGATAATGGCAACAGAGGTCAAAAGTTAAGTCTTACTTGTTTTCTAACAAGTTACTCTAGTGTGCAGGAAAAGCCCTAGCGAAGGACTGCTAGGCACTGGCGAAGGGTTGCCAGGGTAAAAAGACCTAGCGAAGGACTGCTAGGCACTGGCGAAGGAATGCCAGAGTCAAAAGCCCTAGCGAAGGACTACTAGGCGCCAGGCGAAGGACATCCTGGGACTGAAGCCCTAGCTAAGGAATGCTAGGCACCGAGCGAAGGGCAGCTCGGAATCCAAGACCTGACAAAGGACCGTCAGGCAAAAGTCCAACCAGAGGAACGGTTGGCATCAGGTAAATTCTCCCGAGAGGAGTAGGTGAGGACGCGTTCCCCGTCGAGGGAACAGTAGGCGTCGGTTCGACCTAGGGCTCCATTTCGGAGACCAAAGTCAGAACCAAGACAGCTATGGCTGTATAAACTAACCACTTAATGCTTTGTTGTGTTTTTGGACTAACCCTGGATGCAGGACCGAAGGAACGAGTGTCTGCAGCTCAGAGAGCCTCAAAGGAGTGAGGCAACAGCTGACCAGGGCGCCCGGAGTGTCCCGGGCGCCCCCAAGGTGAACACAAAACACACAAGTAAAAAGCACGCTTCGACAGTACATCCTGCGGGCGCCCCCGTGCTCCCGGGCGCCCCCGCTGCTCCCCGGCGCCCCCTGCGCTGCGGGCGCCCCCAGGGCCAGCTACCAAAGCTACCTTCGAAGCCAAGCAGATAATGCTTTGATCCGGTCAATCCGGGCGCCCCGAGCACTCCGGGCGCCCCGGTCAAAGCGAATCCCGAAGATAAGGGGATCAGACGCTGACCGAGACTTTGGCGGATCAAAGGCCACGTGGGGGGCGCCCCCGACGTCCCGGGCGCCCCTAGGCCCTATATAAAGGGCCCTCGACCCCAGGCTTCGAGAATCACTTCACTCAACGCCTCAAAGCTCTTCTGCTCTCGCGCCTTGCTCCAGAAACCTTCCAACATGAGCCGACGACGTCCTGCTGCTCCGAGAAAGTCGATCTACTCCGGACGTCGGTAAAGAAGAGCGTGTTTTGTTTATTTACTGCACTTATTTTGTAATCAAATATTGTAAACTGTTTGCACCGTATATAGAATTGCCCAAAGTAAACGGTCAACGACCGTGGGCCTTGGAGTAGGAGTCGACCTAGGCTCCGAACCAAGTAAAACCTCCCTTGTTTGCGTTGTGTGTTTTTAACTTCCGCTGTGCGATTGCTCTTTACGTAAATCCGAAAGTTTTCCGATATTCACCCCCCCCCCCTCTATCGGTTTTCTCGATCCAACATAGCTGTCCTTCTCCAGGTCTTCAATACCAAGCTGTCCTTCGCCTGGTGCCTAGCAGTCCTTTGCTAGGTTTTTGTATCCTGGTATTCCTTCTCCAGGTACCTAGCAGTCCTTTGCTAGGGCTTTGTATCCTGGCATTCCTTCGCCAGGTGCCTAGCAGTCCTTCGCTAGGGCTTTGTATCCTAGCATTCCTTCGTCAGGTGCCTAGCATTCCTTCGCTAGGGCTTTGTATCCTGGCATTCCTTCGCCAGGTGCCTAGCATTCCTTCGCTAGGGCTTTGTATCCTGGCAGTCCTTCGCCAGGTGCCTAGCATTCCTTCGCTAGGGCTTTGTATCCTGGCATTCCTTCGCCAGGTGCCCAGCAGCCCTTCGCTAGGACTTTGTTTCCTGGCAGCCCTTCGCAAGGTGCCTAGCAGCCCTTCGCAAGGACTTGTTTCTGCACACTCAAGTAACTTTATTAGATCACAAATAAACATAACTTTGAATCCTTTGCCAATATCAAAAGAAGGTTCGATATGGTGCTTTCTGCACCAACAATCTCCCCCTTTTTGATTTATGGCAACACTATTCAAAGTTAAGTTAAAAACTTATAACAGTTAAGAACATAAGGTAAACAATGAAGTATAACTGTTTATGAACAGAATAAATAGAGTTGAAAAAAAATTCTTTATTTCTCATACTCCCCCTAAAACCCTGAATACTTGTGTTATAAAACACTTAACTTTGACCTTTCCTCCCCCTTTAACATATATCAAAAATAATACATGGGCGAACAAGGTTTCGGATAGGGAGTTTTGAGTTTTTGTAAAACTTCTAAGTTTTTGACAAAGTGTTGAAAAAAACATATTCATAAACAACTTTTTACACTTAGACAATTTTCCATTTTGAAAAGGAAGCCTAAGTTTTGTTTTTTAAAAAAAACTTTTACTTACAAGGCTTTGTAAAAAAACATTACTTAGGCAAAATTTTGAAGCCAAGTTTTCCTAAAAAGAGTTTCAACTTTGAAAATTAGGACAAAATTTGTTTTAAAAAAATCTGCACACTTAAAAGAATTTGTTTGGAAACACTTTGTGTATTTTGAAAAACAAAATCTTTAAGACAAGTTTTTCAAAAAAAAACTTTACTTAGAAACATTTGCCAAAATTTTCAAAAAGTTTTTGCTCACACAAATTTTGTTTACTAAGAAAAAAAATTTACTTAGGAAAAACATGCACTTAAAAAATTTGAAACACTGAGAAATGCTTAGAAAATTTTGAAGCACTAGAAATACTTGAAAGCACATGAAGTAGTTTGAAATTTTAACAGCACTTAGCACTTAAAAACAATTTGAAGTACCTAGAAATTTTTGCTTTACTTTTTGAAAAAGAGATAAAAATTAAACAAAATTTCCTTTCTCTATTTTCTTTCTCTCCCCCTTGGTGTGAAATTCTTCTCCTTATGTTTTAGACCATTTCTAAGATACTTTCTTTGAAAAAGGGGAAAAATTTTAAGGAAGAATTTAATTTTCACTTTTTTTACTCTCCCCCTTGGCCATACATCAATAAAGAACTCTTGAAAAATATATTTTGAAAGACATATAAAATTTGTGTATCAGAGCTTATGGGTTTTGAAAACATAACTATTTGAGCGAGAGAATAATGTCAAAAATTATGATAATTTATAAGTAACAACATTTTGAAAGAATGAAGAATTGATGCAAAAAAATAGAATTGAAGTCAAGTGTATATTTTTATTGAGTCCATGCATGACAAGCGACAAAAAAAAATTTAATCAATAAGTTTACTTGTTTTGAAAAATGCAAGTACTTTTTAAAAGATATTGAGCTTTTTGAGAGATGCAAGTGCTCTGTATCTTTGAAAAAAAATATAAGTCACTTTGAAGGATATTATGCATTTTTTCTTTTGAAAATATAAGTATTATTTGAAAAATATGCATTTTGAAAAATATGCAAGTACTTTTGAAAAAAAAACAGATTGAGCCTTTTTGGAAAGTCTAAGTTCTGTTTTTGAAAACTATTAGACTTTTAACAATATAAGTAATTTTTGAAAAGTATTATCCATTTTAAAAACATAATATTTTACTTGACTAGGTTTCTTTTCCAGACTGACACAATCCTAGGAAACCTTGTTAACTACAAGGACATTTTCCTAAGTGCCCTGAAAATTTCTCCAACCCAAGTAAATATTATTTCAAAAATAATTTCATAAGCCACAAGAATTTTGAAAAAAATAAAATAATAGTTTATGAAAAAAAATTATTTAAGTTTTTAAAAGGATTTTAAACGTGTAGTGCATGAAAACATATAATTTTGAAAATATCTAATAACTTCAAAATTAATAATTACCAAAAAAAATTTCAGAAATTCTTCTTTTGACTCAAACTCCCCCTAAATTTGACACATCCTAGGAGTCCTTGTAGATCATGAAGTGGACCTTCCTCTGTGTCTTTAGGGTTTTTTTTAAAATCAAAAAAATAATTTTGAACAATCTTCTAAGTATGATAACTTTCAAGATAAATTTTTGAAAACATAACTTGAAATGATAGCACAGTTTTCGAAAATCATGATGATAATTTTTCAACGAGATAGTAATATCGAGGGTTTTTGAATAAGTTTTAAAGCATAAGGTTTTTGAAAAATCTGAATTTTTCGAAAAAGATTAAGAAGAACTCCCCCTGTATCCGACACAGTCTGTCTTTTATCTAAGTTCCTTAAGGGACTTCAGTGTTGACCAGGTTGACTAGGGTTTGACTATGTTGACCAAGGTTAACTTAGTTTACTAAGTTTGACCGATTAATAACTAAATCAAACAAGCCTTAGATTCTATCTAAAATGTGTCTATTGTGATATTTAACATGAAATTCACTATTTTGAAAAAAATAGGGTACAGTAAACTAATTTAGTGAATTTTGAATAACTTTTGCACACCTTTTTATTTAAAAGAATAGTGAATTATGCTTTTAGGTCCTAGATGTCTCACCCAGTTCTATGTGATCAAGCATGTTAACCTTATGGGTTTTATGAGACAAATTTTAGTAGAAATAAGAAGTTATTTTGAAAAATCATGATTAATTTTGAAAAAGTTAAATTAATTTTGAAAAGCAATTGGTTTTGAATTTATTTTAAAAAGAGATATTCGAATCTAAAATTAACTGAAAATTTATGTTAGATTCGAATTTAACAAAGAGTAAATTAAATTTGAATTTAAAAAATTAGTTTCCAGGTCTTAGCGAGGCACAAGGCCTTCTTTGGCCGTAGCCTTATTGGATCATCAACCCTTTCCTAGACAAAGCCTTTTAGTGAAATTTCATCTTCAAAATTACTTTTTGTTAAATTCTGGTCTAACTAGTTTGGGTCTTGGATCGGTAGCTTCGTCTAGTTTCACCAGTCTAAAGAGACCAAGTAGTGTATACTTGACCTTATTAGAAAAGGCTTCCCTAACGTACTATCATCTCACCGCCACCCAATACTATGTTGTTCAAATTTCAGTTAAGTTGGTTCAGTCCTTAAACTAACCAGTCCTAATTCCAAAAAAAAACTAAACTAAAAATAAAAAGAAACACACAAATTAAGCAAACAATTATCTAAGTAAGGTCACAATTGGAGTAATACTCCGGATTTTCGAAATCAGCAAGATTATGAATTAAATTTTCTAACATATTGACCTTATGTTTTAGGGTTTCATTTTCTTGTTTCAATTTTCTGAAATTTACCTTAATTAATTTACATGAATCAATCACATTATTCAAGGTAAATAACGGATTTTCAAATACTGTAAATTTACCTTTGTCGATTGTTTGTCCGGCATTCTTGGTAGCTCTTTTATTTGTGCATTCAGTTTGGTAATGCCCGAACTCCTGGCACTTGAAGCACTGGATGCGACTTTTGTCCCTTCGTGCTTTTGGAACTGGTTCCTTTGTCACCATCGGTGGTGTCGTTTGAATCTTACGAGTAGGACACTCACTTTGGTAGTGCCCTCTCTCCCTGCATGTGTAACAAATTACACTTTTACCTTTTGGTTCTTTATTGGGAATCTCCCCCTTGATTCTTGCCGCCTCGGATCTAGGCTCATCTTCTGCTTCTGTGTCTGAGTCGGACTCGGGTACTAGTTGAAGCTCCTTCTTTGGTGGTTCTTTAGGATTTTTCCCTGTAATAGAATTTACACATTCCTCGACCATTCCGGTATCTGTTTGATTATTTAATTCTAATTTTGAAAAGAATTCAAAATCGGTTACCGTCTTAGTCAATTCGTCGTCTGATTCTGGTTCGACTTTGTATTCGGGTTCAGACTCTGACTCGACTATTTGTGCTTGGACCGAAAGGGCAAGATAACTTACTTGATCTTCTTCTTCATCTGAGATCACTTGATGAAGGTTAATCAATTTTTCTCAGATTTCTCTAGCACATCTGCATGGACCTACTAGCTCGAGTTGCTCTTTGGTTAGGCCACATTGTAGAATTGCAGTCGCCTTTGCATCTGTCTCGATCTTCCTCAGAGTTGGTTCGTCCAATTTATCCCAGGCGATCAACATTCCATCTTCTGTAGGTACTGTAAACCCTGTTTGGATTATCATCCATAGCTCTAGATGGGCCTTTAGGTGGGATTCCATTAGCCCCTTCTAGGTTCTGAAGTTCTCGCCAGAGAATAGAGGCGGACGAACACTGTTCCATTCTTGATTGGCCATTAAGGATAATTCTTGCACACAAAGAGAAAAAATAGAAATGTACCAAGACTTGGTCTTGGATTAGTAGTGCGGGAGAAAGAAAAAATTACATGAATTTCGAGATAAAATAATAAAAAAATAATAAAAAAATTTATGACAGATTTTTTGAAATTGTTGGCTTTATCAATTCTGATTAATGGTGAAAAAATAAGAATTCAAAATTGAAAAAGGCGAAAAAGAATTAATAATTTTGTACCAACCTACAGATATTATTTCTTTAAAAAAAGATCGAGTGGTGTTGCACCAACCTCGATTAACGAAAAAGAAAAAGAAAAATTAATAATTTTGTAAATCCGAAAAAAACTCTCAAATTGGTGGTTGCACCAAATTTGAGCTTCCCCGCTCTGATACCACTTGTTGGATCGAGAGAAACGATGAGGGGGGGTGAATATCGTAAAACGTTCGGATTCGTAAAAGAGAATTAGCAGCGAAAATAATTAAAAATAAAACACACGCAAAAACCAAGATTTTACTTGGTTCAGAGTCGCGGTCGGCTCCTACTCCAAGGCCCACGGTCGTTGACCGTTTACTGCGGGCAATTCTATATGCGCAAAAGTTTACAGAGATAGATTACAATATCAGTACAGTAAACTTTAAAAGAAATCCGCACTTAGTTACCGACGTCCGGAGTAGGTCGTATTTTCGAAGCAGAGGGACGTTGTCGGCGCTTGTATCTTGAGTCGGGAGGTTTCCGGGATAGAGCGCTGGAGCAGAAGAGCGTGAATGCGTTGGGAGAATTGTTGTTCTGAAGCCTTGGGTCGAGGCCTTTTTATAACCCCTGGGGGCGCCCGGAACATCGGGGGCGCCCCTCAACGTGTCATCTGATCCGAGCTCCTCTCGGTCAGCTCTGATCCCTTTAATCTCAGGATCAGACTATGACGGGGGCGCCCGGGTCGCTGGGGGCGCCCGGGTTGACTCTTATCCATTGGCTTCTCGCGGCTTGCCTCTTATCCGCTTCGTTAGCTTGAGCTCGGGGCGCCCGGACCATCCGGGGCGCTCGGGAGCATGGGGGCGTCCGGGAGCACGGGGGCGCCCTGCCTTTGAGCTGTCGAAGCTTACATTTGCTCAACTCCTTTTGTATTCACCTTGGGGGTGCCCGGGACACTCCGGGCGCCCTACTCAGCTTCTGCCTCACTCCTTTAAGGCTCTCTGAGCTGCAGACACTCGTTCCTTCGGTCCTGCATCCAGGGTTAGTCCAAAATACCATAGAGCAATAATATGTTAGTGTTATACAGCCTTAGCTGTCTTGGTTCTGACTTTGGGTCTCCAAAATGGAGCCCTAGGTCGAACCGGCGCCTACTGTTCCCTCGACGGGGAACGCATCCTCACCTACTCCTCTCGGGAGACTTTACCTGATGCCAACCGGCTCCTCCTGTTGGACTTTTGCCCAGCAGTCCTTCGCCAGGTGCCTAGCTGTCCTTCGTCAGGTCTTCAATACCAAGCTGTCCTTCGCCTGGTGCCTAGCAGTCCTTTGCTAGGTCTTTGTATCCTGGCATTCCTTCGCCAGGTGCCTAGCAGTCCTTCGCTAAGGCTTTGTATCCTGGCATTCCTTCGCCAGGTGCCTAGCATTCCTTCGCTAGGGCTTTGTATCCTGGCATTCCTTCACCAGGTGCCTAGCATTCCTTCACTAGGGCTTTGTATCCTGGCAGTCCTTCGCCAGGTGCCTAGCATTCCTTCGCTAGGGCTTTATATCCTGGCATTCCTTCGCCAGGTGCCTAGCAGCCCTTCGCTAGGACTTTGTTTCCTGGCAGCCCTTCGCCAGGTGCCTAGCAGCCCTTCGCTAGGACTTGTTTCTGCACACTCAAGTAACTTTATTAGATCACAAATAAACTTAACTTTGAATCCTTTGCCAATATCAAAACAAGGTTCGATATGGTGCTTTCTGCACCTACAGAAGTATCTTAATACTTTTGCCAAGTTGATTTTGTACTTCACTCTTGAATTCTTTGAACTTTTCAAAGGATTCTGACTTGTGTCTCATAAGATACACATAGCCATATCTACTGATATCATCAGTGAAAGTGATGAAGTACTGATAGCCTCCTCTAGCTGCGACATTGAAAGGGCCACATACATCAGTATGTATGAGTCCTAACAACTCTGTCGCTCTTTCGCCGTGTCCACTAAATGGAGTCTTGGTCATCTTGCCAAAAGACAAGATTCACATGTCTCATGTGATTCAAAATCAAATGAGTCCAGTAATCCATCCTTATGGAGCTGGGATATGCGACTCTCAATTATATGTCCTAAGCGACAATGCCAGAGATATGCTTGGTTCAAATCATTTGGTTTGAACCGTTTGGTATTTATGTTATAGATTGGGTTCTCTAGATCTAGAAGATAGAGTCCATTTATCAGTGGAGCATTACAATAGAACATATCATTTAACATTATAGAACAACACTTGTCCTTTATGATAAATGAAAAACCTTTCTTGTCCAAACAAGATACTGAAATAATGTTCCTGGTTAATGCAGGTACATAAAAGCACTCTTCTAGTTCTAGGATAAGCCCAGTGGGCAAAGACAAGGAATATGTTCCTACAGCAATAGCAGCAACTCTTGCTCCATTGCCTACTCGTAGGTCCACTTCGCCCTTTGTCAACGATCTAGCTCTTCGAAGGCCCTACACATTAGTACAAATGTGAGATGCACAACCGGTATCTAATACCCAAGAAGAAGAAATAGATAGATTGACTTCTATAACACAAATACCTGAGGCAGAAGTCTCACTTCTTTTCTTCTTGACTTCCTCCAGGTAGAGTTTGCAGTTCCTCTTCCAATGTCCGGTCTCACCACAGTGGAAGCAGGTTCCTTCCTTAGGCACCCCGCTTTTGGCCTTGGGTGCAGTAGAGTTGGCCTTGCCTTTGGCTTGGGTCTTACCCTTGCCTTTAGGCTTCCATTTGCCTTTGCCCTTTTGCACCATCAGTACATTACTGGTCTTAGTTTTCTTAAGATTGGGTTCAACAGTTCTCAACATGCTGAGCATCTCAGGCAAAGGCTTGTCAATTTCATTCATGTTATAGTTCATGACAAATTGATTGTACCCTTCCGGCAACGATTGTAGGATAAGGTCAGTGGCCAATTCTTGTCCAAGTGGAAATCCTAGCCTTTCAAGGTTCTCGACATACCCAATCATCTTGAGTATGTGAGTTCCGACAGGAGTTCCTTCTTGCATCTTGCATGCAAATAGGGATTTTGACACCTCAAACCGCTCGTGCCTAGCCTGCCCTTGATATAGTTGTTTTAGGTGCTCAACCATATCATGTGCATCCATGTTCACATGTTGCTTCTGAAGCTCAGAGTTCATGGTAGCAAGCATGAGGCATGATACATCGAGTGCATCATCCTGATGCTTCTTGTAAGCGTCTTTTTCGGCACAGGTGGCGGTAGTGATGGGTGCTTCTGGAAGGGGTTGCTCTAAAACGTACAGTTTACGTTCTTGTTTGAGGACTATCCTCAAGTTCCTGTACCAGTCCAGGAAATTAGCTCCGTTGAGCTTGTCCTTCTCAAGGACAGATCGCAGAGAGAGAGTATTCGACGTATTAGACGACATGGTGATCTACAATAACACAACATGCAGAAATAAGTATCATATCTAGATCATTTAATTAGGCCTTTAATTAAATGATGCTCCCACTAAATCGTAGAGCTTTTGTAGGGGCTAGTCATGGATGTAGGCAAACTCAATTTGCCCACACTACTAGCTCCAAACCAAACAGCGACTACATTTATGTGGGACAAGATCCAAATTATACTTCATCTTGAGTTAGCTTTGGCTAATCGCCTAAGACTTGGTACAATTAGGTAGGTAACTTTTACCAATTACATCATATGCAACTCTTGAAAAGGGTTAAGATTCACATTACACATCATCTTGAGTTAGCTTTGGCTAATCGCCCAAGACTTAGTATAATTTTCCTCTTACCCAATTTTCCCAACTTTTGGGATATGCCTCTAAGATTCTCAATCTAATTGAGGTGACTTAGTTAAGTCTCACCCAAAGTTCGATAGTGGGACATCACAATTTTCCTCTCGCACTCTACCAAGATAAAATGTGTTGCTTTACTTTGGCAAACCCAACAACAAATGATCGAGGTAGTTTATGAGTATCGAACCTTGGTAGGCATATTGAGTTAACTTAATTAAGATTAACATCTAAGCATGCATCACATACACACACATAGCATATATCAACATATAAGCATTAAAATGTGACATGGTTATGGCCCATATACTACGATCATCTCAAGCCAATGAGAAGATCGATGGTCAACCTAGGGATAACATCTTCTCCAAGTGCATCCTTCGGCCGTCATGTGTCGTTGGCATCCTTCTTGTAACTTCATTCTTTAATGGACACTCCACTACTCATTTTGTACATTACAATTTAAGAAAACTCGAGTTATATTCGAGTCTAAATCTATTTTACAATTAGAGAAAAAATAGAGATAAGGCACGACGCGCAGGCCGTATTATGAATTACATTACAACATGCACATACACACATATACATCCAATCATATTGGGGTTAAGGCCATAATCATGCACCATGTCATCAATCATACACAATAGATCTAGGACATCAATTTCATTATGAGTGCAATATAAAAATCGCTCAAGAGTAGAAACTCCATTGGTGCATTCTTGCGACAAAAAATGGACAATCTGTTCACAACAGATTGACGCAACTTCATCAACATTAACACCAAAGGTTATAATATTTTGTCAAGAGCGATCAGACTATAGCACGCTATCATATGAATGATGATGTTATAGCCTTTTAGTTTGATCAACACAAACTTTTGCGTAATGACAAAATATTCACACTATTATATGCAACTCATAAAAAAAAATTGTCCTACTTCTATATCACATATAAAAGTACATAAAACTTCATACGATCTTTCGCAAGTGGCTCTGATACCACTATTGGGATCTTCAGGCGACATAAACACAAAAACTCAGCGGAAACAAGATCCCTCGAGCGATCCATGCGAAAGAAAAACTCGTACGAAATCATCTATCTAATAGATCTATCTAAAGCGTATACCTTTGGAGCGTGCCCTTACGTTTATCCCGCTCGTCGAAGCACCGCCGAATCTCTTGCACGTTCAAGTGTCCATGCCTCTATTCGTATCTACACGAACACGATATCTCTACTTCGGAGAAGAACTACCTTAGTTGTGCTAGCAACTTGAGGTAGTTCACAAAACACCAAGAACCCAAGATGTGGGTTTCAGCCAAGATGGAGAAGAGAAGGAAGAGGGGAAAGAAAATGACAAGTTGTCATCCAAATGACAAGGGAAAAACTCTTTTATACTCATATCATGAGGAGTTTTTGCCTTTTAAACTTCCCTTCATTAAACATTTTAATGTAACTCTCTAACTTTTCATGTAACACTCTAATGGTGAGAAACTCTCCATCTTCCTCTCTTATTAATTCATTAAACATTTTAATGAATTAATATTTCATCCAAATGTGGTTGAGTCTAATCTAAATGAGTTTAACTTAAATTAGATCTCAATCTATAATCCAATTGGATTCACTTGAGTCTAACTCAATTAATCCAATTCCAATTAAATCATAGCCAAATCAAGATCAATTAATCTCCGAAGCATCATGTCCTTAGTGTGTGACCCAATAGGCTCTCGTAACGTTGGCAATGTGTCTAAACCAATTTAGACACAAAAGCAATGAAATGACTGTCACGAATGTGGGTCTCAAATTTAGAATTTATAAATGTGCTGGAAACCCTTTTTGCAATCAAAGAATAAAAGCTTAGTAAAGGGGTCACAGGTCAAAATTTTCCAAGGACTAGTTCAAGTTGTTCAATTCGTGCTCGAGTTTATGTGTCGTCAATGTTTTTGGGTTTCAAATAAGATGTGGGTTTTGTTTGCAAATGAAATGACGAAGCAATGAAAAAGAAATGAAGTACAAGAAAATGTAGAACTTGACTAAGTGATCATCTACAAAATAAAAGGCAACTAATGCAATCTAACAATTTGAACTCGTTCAACCAAGACTCTAAATCGATTCTGTAATAATCTGATATGAAGTGCAAACTGAAATACAGAGTAATGAATCTAACCAAAGTTTAGCATTCCAAAAAAAATCAGTGTAAAAATTCTACCGAACACTAACTTGATACTAAGCACAAGCAACAACTTGTCACCAAAAATTGGAACCAAATGCAATTTGTTTTTACTGGTACAAGGTAATTAATGTAAAGCAAATGGATTGAGTGCAGAATTCAGAACACAAATGAATGCAAGAATGAAAGAAACTGAAACACAATTTTAGTTCACAACTGAATTGAAACAATCATTTAGAAGAAGAGATAAAATGCAGAAAATGCAGAGAATTTATGCAGAAATCCAGAAATGGAAGAAGCTACTGCAGTGTATAGATGCAGAAATAGAACTCACCTATAGTTGATTCAAATTCCAAAAATTACAGATTGAAAGCTTCACAACTGAACTACTGCAGAAATGGAAAACTGACATGCAGATATGGAAATGCTTCAAAAGAGTTAATTCAGAAATGTAGAAATCAAGTGCTATTAAACTGAACGAGCTGTAATGAAACTTCAGGCAATGACTAAGAATCACTGGATACAGAATTCAAAGTCATTAACTGAGAATTGCAAGGAATTCAGTGGACTTGGCAGAATTCAAAGTTGAACTTCAGAAATAGAATTCAGAATTGCAGGAATTATGATCGCAGAAATAAAACTTAAGACCAAAAGCAAAGCAAACCTAGCAACCAAAAACGAATGTGCAAACCAATGTTCAGAAAATGTTAAGAAGAACTAATGTAACTAAACATTCAAATTCAGAACCAGGAAACTAAAAATGTGCAGACCCTAACTTGATACGCAGCTGAAATTGAAACATGTACTGATACGCCACATTTAAACTATGAAATAAATGGAATTAGAAGAAATTTGTTCACTAACAAGCTTCCTTACTTATCTACTTGCAAAACAAAACCTAATTTGAGCTGGAAAAATTCAGAAATGAAAGTGAGAAAGCTGATACGCAACAGTTTAAAAAAAAACTGCAGAAACCAATTCGAATTCAGAAATTAATTGAAGCTATAAACTGACTTGAATGCAATTGTTCATTTAACAAACATCGTAGCTAACTAGATTGCAAGTTTGAAAAGCTATCAACTACAAGCAACGATCTAATAGAACTGATACAAACTTCAGAAATTACAGCAGATACGAAAAACAGATTTGAAAGACATTTGAAACTGAAATTACATCTGAAAAACAGAAATTAACTAAGGAAATTAACACTCAATCACTCTCTTGTCTCGAGATCACCTTGTTCGTCACACAAGGGCAAGCCAAGAACTTCTTAAACTCGCAAATCGCTGGGAATTGGCTCAAACTTCAGATCTGGTCACACATTTGCTCACTGCTGGAACCGAGGCAAATCTGTGGTTGATTCTCCATTGAAACCTCTTCCAAGGATTCAGATCTTGCTACAAGGTAATGATTGAGTTGGCCACGCCTTCCCTGAAGAAAATCGCCAAAGAATTGAAGAAGAAATGAAGAAGAACGGAGCTGAGCTGAAGACGCGACCCTGAGATCTGAAACAGGGAGCCGTTTAAGTAGTTGAAGAAATGGACGGCTGAGATTGATTCCGCTTCATCCAACGGTGGATCGTTGTCCGATTTGATTCAAATTTTCCAGATCTTGATCAGAGGTCAAGATCATCCTCGTGGTAGCTCGGATCTGCCAGATCTTCAACGGATGATCCAGATCACCTTGATCTTTGTATGGATGGTTTAGAACACTCCGATCATGATCCAACGGCTAGATGGTCTCTGATTTAGCTGAAACTCTCAGATCTTGATCTGATCACTTGATTAGCCTTAATCCCAGCTCGGATTGATCAAAAGTTCTCAGATGGTCTAGATCTAACCGTTCTCTCATCGGACGGTCCAAATTAGTTGACGCTTGATTCCTTGGATCTGATCCACTTTTAACTCAACTTTGACCCATCATTACCTAGGTCCATGATCCTTCCAAGCCTATAAAAGTAGATCAAAAATTTTGTGACAAAACAATCCAAATATAACAAGATTTACAATTAGGTCCAAAAAGGGTATAAATCCTAAAACCTAGGGTAAATCCACAATTACACAAGTAAAATATGGGTCAAACACAGATTTAAACATATAAAATGATCAACAAAATGACACTTATCAGCGGCATCTAGCAATGCATCAATGCTACCCAAGTAACAAGAAAGTCGAGATCCGACTTAACCTCCGTGACTATGACAATGTTTGACCTTGTCCTTCTATCCTTGATATCTAGATTGACCAATGAGGCATAGACCGTGTCATCCTCAATCAATCTTGTGTTTCTTGATCCCCGAGTAGACTCACTTAAACAAATGAGTTCAATATCTCATATTGACTCATTTGAGCATGACCATGCGTTTTAGCAGTCCTACTCGATCAAGGGCCCACAGATATCACTCCCGTCATATGGGAGGGATAGATCCCATCTACATCACTCACATCCCTCCGCATAATTCATTAGATACCCAGTGATCGCTTTTATAGTCCACCCTGTTACGGGTGACGTTTGACGATACCAAAGTACATAACTCCTTATGTAGGGAACCATAGTAAATTCAGGTCTAAGGACTATTCATACCAATAGTCACATGAGAAAGTTTATGACACTCATATGACAATCTATGAAACTTTCTCATGGCGGGTCATTCAGTACACATTCTCCAATGTATACCCATGTGTCAACTTGATATCACATATCCATGACTTGTGAGCTCAAGTCATCAGTTGACCTACATGCTAGTCTCCATGTATTAATATTGTCCTTGAATATTAATACTTGACTAGGAATGATTTAGAATATTGTTCTCTACATTATCTCACTATCGATTCAACCAATCGATATAATGTAGATAAGAACCTACTACCCAAGGACATTATTATACTTAGTCATTCGGCACAGAATACAAAGTAAGTATAATAACTAAACATGTCTTTATTAATAATAGAATATGATACAAAATATCCCTAGTCAATCATCACATAATTGGCTCTAGGGTTCCTACTAACATAGTGCAGTTGCAAACTCGAAGGAACCACAAGCCCATAAGGCAAGTAAACACATAGAGCGCAAGTACCACCTGATACGAGAGATCATAAAGCGAGGAGAAGTTGTTGTCGCCAAGATTGCATCAGAGGACAACCTAGCAGATCCTTTCACTAAGGCCCTTCCAGCGTGAGCTTTTGATAGACATGTAGAGGGAATGAGAGTCAGATGCATGGCATTATGATGGCAGCATAGTCTTTTAGTATAAGTGAGAGATTGTTAGGATGTATACTAAAAGCCTAACTTTTGTATGGATATCTACATTTTGAATGAGAATCACATGATCATTGTTTGCATATTTATATTGGTTATTTATGTGCATATTGTCTGATACTTTACATTGTAGATAACATAGTGTGTGGTGTCACACAGAAGATCATATTATCAGTCCATTGTAGAGTATAAGTAGAGGCTCACAACCTAGATGCTTTTGGACAAACCATTGGTATGATTGTAATGTAATTTGGTATTGATTTATCTTGACCATAGAATTACACTAGTGCACTTTGTGTGTGTTAAGCAGGACTGATATAGAGGTGATTCAATTTCTACTGACTATATAATTGAATCAGACCTCAGATATTATGGTGTACATGCTCTTAATCCCGATATAATAACAGACACATGTACTTACTATCTATTTCTTTAATTTACCAGTGGGCGAGATTTATTGGTTAAATCGATAGGCTCGGTAAATTAGGAAATAATATTATTTATATGGTGTGCCATTGATTATAGAAGGAAACCATGTCAAGATGTGTCATGTTGATGATGTCCCCTTGAGGAGCTCATAAAGCTCATCATGTTAAATCCTGCAGGTGCACTTGGTCCAACATGATGATAAGGTTGAGTGGTACTACTCATGGAGTTAGATATTGATTAATTAAATTGTCAGTAATTTAATTAATTAATGGGTATTCAATATCTTAAACACGGGGAGAATTTTGTACACATAATAGGTGGAGCCCATATTTAAATATTGGGGTTGGTGAGGTAGATCAATGATGATCCTTTAGTGGATTGGATCATCATTAATGGATCGGGCTTTGATCCATTAGGTGGCCAAGACCCAACTCCTCCTCATGGTCCCTATTATAGCCTATAAATACCTCATGTGCCATGAGACCAAGGTATACCATCCAACACAAGAGAACCCTAAGCCTCTCTTTCTCTCCTCTCTTAATCTCTCTCCTAGGTTTTCGGCGCCACAAGGGAAAAAGGGAGAAGGGCTCGGTGGGGAAGAAGACTTCACTCCTCTTCTTCTCCTTCTCTTCTCAACCATAGGGTGTGCGCATCCTTGGACAAAGGAGAGCGTTGGTCGGCAAGAGGAAGACTCATCCTCTTCTCCTTGCAATCGGCGGTGGAGGAAGACAAGAGGGAGGTGGTTGACAAGGGTTTAAAGGAAGAAGAGAGTTATTTTTCTTTTTCCTATTCTTTTTCTTCTTCTTCCATCTTGGGTGTGCGGCTAGGGCAAGCAAAGGAGAGGCTCTCCTCCTCTTCTTTGGCCGGCGACAACAAAGGAGGAAGAGGGAGTGGTGACCAGTTCATACATAGAAGAAGAGAATATCTTCTCTTCTTTAGGGTTTTGCGTAAGGTAGAAGAAGGAGAAGGAGCTTTGCTTTGGTCTTGGTGACTTTGGTTCTTTAAAGATCGTCGCTCACTTGACGCCCATGAAAGAGGTTGGGTCAGACAATAGAAGATCGCGAGGTAAACAAGAGGTATAACTTCTTGTTTTGGTTCCTTTCATTTGATCTTGTTTAATTAATTATTGTCATGGACCCCGATGATAAACACAAAAATCGATGATCCATTCATCGTCTATTCCACGGCTAATCGGTTAGGCAAGTTAGATTGCTTGAACAACTAGTTTGTTCAAGTGGTCACTCGAATCGGTTAGCACGATGATGAGTCGGTTGTTTAGGAAATTGTTCTCTATTCGGATTGAAGAAATTTTAATCCAGGGATATGGAGAGGTTTCCTATGCGCAACCGATACCCAACAGTTAAAATAGAGGCGAAGATGTTTTGCTCCAGAACAAGGCAAGATAATCAGGAAAGAAGTCACAAAGTTGTTGAAGGTCGGGCATATTAGAGAAGTTCAATTCCTAACCTGGCTGGCAAATGTTGTATTAGTCCCTAAACCAGGGGTAAATGGCGGATTTGTATCAACTTCCATGATTTAAATAAAGTTTACCCTAAAGATTGTTACCATTTGCCTCGTATTGATCAGCTAGTAGATTCGACTTCCGACAGTGAATTTATTTCAATGTTGGATGCATATCAGGGATACCACTAGGTTCCCCTTGCTCAAGAGGATCAAAGAAGGTCAGCTTTGTAACGACAGATGACACTTACTGTTACAATGTTATGCCATTCGGGTTGCGCAATGCACGGGCAACCTATCAGCGAATGATGGATAAAGTCTTCCACCATCAGATCGGAAGGAATATCGAAGTGTATGTGGATGACATCTTGGTTAAGACGGAGAAGGGGAAGGACATGATTGCCGATTTGGAGGAGACATTCGCTACCTTGAGAACCAATGGACTGAAACTAAACCCTACTAAATGTTTGTTTGGGGTGAAAAGTGGGAGGTTCTTCGGGTACATAGTAACAGAGAGAGAGGAATTGAGGCTAATTCAAAGACGTACAATGGCTTAATGGCAGAATTACAGCTTTATCCCAGTTCATATCCAGATCTACTGACAGAACTTTATTTTTCTTCAAAATTCTAAGGAAAGCTATCAAATTTGAGTGGGATGACCAATGCGAGAAGTATTTTATAGATTTACAAGCATATCTCTCTGAACTCCCCATCCTATATAAGCCACTGGAAGGAGAAACGTTGTTTGTCTACCTGTCCGCAGCTGAGCAAGCTGTAGGTTCTGCACTTATTTGGGAAGAAGGTACAACTCAGTATCATATATATTTCTTTGGGCACCTCCTAAAAGAGGCAGAGACTCAGTATACTATCGTGGAGAAGCTAGCATATGCCTTAGTATTGATGGCACGAAGGCTGAGATCATATTTTTTGGCTCATCCCATCGTGGTTCTTACTAACAGTCCACTCGGGCGCATCCTCACAAATCCAGAGGCCTCGGGACGATTGATCAAGTGGACGGCAAAGTTGAGTGAATATGGAATTGAGTACCACCCCCAACAACTATCAAAGCTCAAGCTCAAACTAACTTTATGCTTGAAGCTGCCGCAGGACCTGAAGCTAACGAAGTGTGAAAGATTTATGTTGATGGTTCATCCAATAACAAGCATAGTGGAGTCAGGGTTCTGATGATTTCTCCTAGGGAAGACGTGCTACAACTATCCATCTGACTCAACTTCTGACCCACCAATAACGAAGTCGAATATTAGGCGATACTAGCCGGGCTCCTAGCAGCCAAGCAAGTGGGGGCTGCTCGGGTTATCTTGCATTTGGACTCTCAATTCGTGGCTTAATAGTTAAAGAGAGAGTTCGAAGTTAAGAATGAGCGCCTGCAAAGGTATATGAATATATATGAGCGACTGAAATTTTCTTTCACTGAAGTCATTCCGCAAAAGATATCTCGAGCAAATAATGTCAAGGCAGATGAGCTAGCCAAATTTGTGAGCTCCCTTGTACTGTGGGCGCTGGAAGAATCCGGTGCTCCAGAAGGAGCCATGACCCATATTGAAGAAGAAGCTGCTGACACTGTATTACCTGAATGGAGAGAACCCTATGTGGAATTCCTACGCAATGGTACAGTGTTGGCGAGTGATAAGAAAGTTCGACTCTTCCGTAGCAGAGCTTCCAAATTCACTTTGGTGGGAGAACAGTTATATAAAGGAGCATTTGCCCGACCGTTACTTAAGTGCATTGGCCCAAGAGAAGTTGATTACATCATGCGGGAGGTTCACGAAGGCATATGTGGAAGTCATATTGGGGGAGATCCATTGCTAGAAAGATTATTTTGGCCGGATATTTTTGGCCCACGCTGCAAGTAGATGCTATCAAATTTGTTGCCGGATGTGAAGCCTATCAAAAGTATCAGCATATCACTCACCACCTGACTGAATTACTTCGAGCCTCCACTGCCTCATGCCCCTTCAATCAGTGGGTAATGGACATTGTGGGTCCTTTCCCGATCGGACCTCAACAGAAGAAGTTTTTATTGGTATTGGTCGACTACTTCTCCAAATGGGTCGAGGCGGAGTCGCTTGCGCATATCACGGAAGCCGCCGTGATGAAGATCCTGTGGAAAGACATAATTTGCAGGTATGACATCCCTTATAAATTGGTATCGGATAATAGCAGACAGTTTATAGGGCACAAACTCAGAAAGTGGTGTGAAGGACTAGGTATTCGCCAAACCTTCACCTCAGTCGCTTATTCTCAAAGCAACGACCAAGCAGAAGTGGTCAACCGAGAGATCATCAGAGGGCTTAAGATAAAACTAGACCATATCAGAGGTAGTTAGGTCGAAGAACTCCCGAGCATCTTGTGGTCGTACCGTACTACTCCCAAAGAAGGGACTAGTCAGAGTCCCTTCAATTTGGTGCATGGAGCAGAAGCGGTGATTCCTGTGGAAATAGGAGATGAGTCAATCCGGCGATGACACTACAACAAGGAAGATAATGATCAGGAATGACTAATCGACCTAGACCTGGTGACAGAAGTGCGAGACCAAGTAGCTGCCCGACTAGCTGCATACCGTCAACGTATGCAACAAGTGTATAATCGTCGAGTGATCACTCGGATTTTTCAAGTCGAGGATAAGGTCTGGAAAAGAACCAAACCAGTTGGCAATGCCGGAAAGCTCGAGCCTCAATGGGGTGGACCTTACATCATTGTGAAAAAACTTGCAGGAGGTAGCTATTACTTACAAAATGCTATGGAATGTAAGTCACCTTCAACCGTATCGTACCCGGTGAGCCGAGTGAGTAACACATGTATTTGTATGCTTATTTGTACTCCCTTGAAGCTTGAGTAATTAAAGAAGCAGAAGAAATGTCTTGCTAAAGACCAAATGGAAGAACCCAAGATCCTACCATCTTGTGGTGTTGAAGATGCCCAAGATGTATAGACATGGCCGAGGTGTTGAGGATACCCTACTGGGAGTAGCCTAAGATTCTACCATCTTGTGGTGCTGAGGATGCCCAAGATATGTAGACCTAGTTGAGGTGCTGAAGATGCCCGACCGAGAGTAGCCCAAGATCCTACCATCTTGTGGTGCCGAGGATGCCCAAGATGTGTAGACCTAGTCGAGGTGCTGAAAATGCTCGACCGAGAGCAGCTCTGAGGATGCCTAAAATGTTTAGACGTGACCAAGATGCTGAGGATGCCCGGTCGGAAGCAGCCCGGGCTCCTACCATCTTGAGGTACCGAAGATACCCAAGATATATTAGCCTAGCCGAGGTGTCAAGGATGTCAGATCCTGTTCTTACCATCATAGAAAAATAACAGTGCACCAAGTCCTTGTCTCTTCCTTAACATTAGACTTTACGGTTGCAAAAAAAGTCTATACGGGGGGTGCGAGAAGCAACATGCAACATAGTCACAATGCATAAGCTTGGAAACAAAGTGCAGAAAGTAAACCACACAGGAGATTGGTGCAAAAGATTAAAAAGGATTTCATTTAAAGTTTGATCGTACATATTAAAGTACATTCAAAAAAGAAAGGAAAAAAATACAAAATACAAAGAAAAAAAGAACATTATAGCTCCTTCTCTTTAGGCGAGAGTTCCTCCTAGGCTCGGCCGACACTGAGGATGCTTAGGTCAATATCCGACTTCAGCGCATCAGCTTGCTGAAGTTGCTGAACAACTCCATTGAAGCCCTATTTCAGTCGCTTCAGCACTTGGCCGGCCAAAATGTCACTAAATTCCTCAGATTGGAGGAATTTAACCTTGAATGTTGCCTCTGCCTCTGTCTGTCGGGACTCCTTGTCAGCCTTGTAGTTCTTCAAATCTTCTAAGGCTCAGTCCCAGACAGTCTTTAGATCGGCTACTTCAGAGGATATTTGATTCTGAGCCGTCAGCGCATCCTCGAGCTGCTCGGAGGTGGTCAGGAGACGTGACTTAGTTCACCCGAGGTACTCTTGTAGGTCGGATATGTGTGTGGCAATGGCTTGTATTACTATTTCCTGCTTTGCCAGCTGGTATGCCTGCTCCTTGATCCGACCATTAGGGGCCTCGGTCAATGACTCCAAGAGTCGAACATCGTTCGACAACTTCATCTCTTGAGCTTGGAGGCGCCCCTTCTCTTGAGCCAATTGGCTCGCCTCTGCAAAGAGGGTTGTTGCTCTCTCTGATAGTAGACATTCCCGGTGGCGGACGCTGTGCAGAGATGACTCGGAGGCTAACAGGGTGTCCAGGTAGTGTTCTACCTTGACCCGAAGATCCCTGCTAACCTCCGCCTACATCCGGCCTTCCTCACGAGCTCGGTAAACCTCTGCCCCTAGTTCTGTCACTTGCTGGCGTAAGACTTCGGTTTCCTTCTCGAGGGACATGCAACAACCCAAGAGGAGACAGTCGGAAGTGGCCTGACACAACAAATAGTAAGTGTCAGAAAAGAAAGTAACAATAATATGAACAGATAAGAATTTTATCTTAAGGAGCAACTCATATAAGCTGGCGATTATAATAGCCAAATTCACCCTTCGGAGGGAGTCGAGGCGCTCTTTGGTCCTCCCTCTCATGACCTCCCGACTCCTCGGGGAAGACACGCTAGAAGTGTCTTCGGAGCGGTGGAGAAGGAAAGGCTGGAGACTTGGTGCTTCGAACGACATGATGAAGAAGCCCAGAATACCGTAGTTAGTGCTGGAAGAAGCTTCCCCAGAAGGGTGGCTCTCTAGCAAACTTTTCATAAGCTCCACGGGCTGCGGTCCCAAGGAGGCCGCTTTCTCAATCGTCTGGACCTTCCGGCGTAGATGGGCATTCATGAACTGGGGCTCTTTCAATTTGGCCCGCTTGCCTTTGAGACTACCGTGGGAGCCGATAGATGATTCAACCTCGTCCAGGGCTCTGTCGCAGGAGATGACACCCTTCGGTGGCTCTTAGGAAGGGGAATTGTATCCTCCTTTTCCTCTGGACTGTGGGAGAAGTCTGAGTTGAACGAGTTCTCCTCTTCCTGGGGGCAGGGGGAACTAATCGCTTCAAGAGGGAGACCGGTGGCTCACTCTCCTCATCCTCCCCATTTGGCAGGACTAGTTGTCTTCGTTCGAAGGGGAGGGAGTATGCTTTCTCCGTTGACTCTGTCACCGACGGAAGAACCTGAGCTACATGTTCCTCATCACCACCTCCCATCCCAACGAGAACAGGAGACGGGTCGACTTCCTGAGCGTCAGGTAGATGTGAGGTAATCAGCTCCTGGTCTTGCGTCTACTCGGAGTCCTCAGGAGGCTCGACCACCGGGGGGCAGTAGGAGCTGGAGGAGGGGCAAGGGTCTGCTCATCTGCTAGCTCCCATTTAAGGAGCTTGCTCATAGCCCGAGATAGTATGATGTTTCTTGCAACACACAAATAATGGAACATCAGTTAGAATAGATAAGTGTTTAATGAAATAGTGGACTTACTGAGACTATGGCTAAGACTGATGACTTTGGAGTTAATCCCAGCCTGATACAAGAGTTCTCCACATTGAACCAAGTTAGGGCCGTGGAACTCCATTCCGACCAAAATACTTCTGGCTCGCTAATACCCCTGATCCTGCTGGAAGTCACCCAAGTCCGGGGGAGAGGGTAAGTCTTCTCGCCAGCGAGTCGAGCAGAAGGGACGCTCGGAAAGTTGAATGAAAAAGAAATGCTCCTTCCATCCCTTATGAGAGGAAGGGAGGCTTCCGATGAATTTATGGTCGAGACGATCAATAATGCTGAAGGCCCCCCTAGAGATCAGGTTGGGGAGGAAAAAGTAGTGGAAGAAGCGAGAAGTCAAGGGTATGCTGAATAGTTTGAACAGGATGAACGCCTCACCCATTTGAGCAAAGGCGTTCGGAGCCATTTGATGAAAAGGAATATTGAAATACTTAGAGATGACCATGAAAAGGAAATAATCGGAAAACAAAGACAAACTCTACCTACCCTAAGAAAAAGGTGAAAAACCATAAGGGGGGGGGGGGGGGGGGGTTCTCCCGGGGACTGGACTATCCTAGGGACTCTTACCTCTAACTCCGCCGGAATGCCATAGGCTTAACAAGCTGCCCTCAGGGTGTTCGACTTGACCTTCGACGAAGTGGCTTTGAACCACTCCGGACGATATGTCCCTTTCTCTTCAGGTCTCTCCTTCTTACCCTGACCTTTCTTTCCCTTTCCTTCCTTGCTCATGATAGTGAAGAAGAGAGAAAGACGAAGGCGGATGGGACTTACATGTGAAGCAGAAGCTCTAGCAAGAAAAAACTCTAACAAACAGGGACGGGAGGTGCTAGTTCTGATAGTCGGCGGTGCAAGAAGGTGGAAGACCATTTTTGCCTCCCCTTTTTATAGGGAAGGAGCATCTCTCGTGAGAAGGAATAGATGCACGACATGTGGACAGTGAGTACTGCAAATCTCGAGGCATCACAGTTCATTATAGTCGTTAGTTGGTATGACTTGACTAAGCGTATCAGAGGGAAATCAGCAGAAAGGACCCTGCCACATGGCAGTATTCTATTCGCTGGAACACTCTCTCGCTATTAAATACCCCATGTGCCCTTAATGGGTGATGGACATCTATCATTACCGGGCCTTAGAACTTGTAAAGACTCTTGGATTAACTTAAAGGACTACCTTGGGTCAAATGATGAATGTTTCGATTCCTAGGACCCGACAAGTCGTTAAGAAAGAAGGAATGGTAATATAGGCCCAGCAGACACTGCCTTCCCCTCATTATGACACCAGCCTAATCAGTCAGCCTCACTTCCTTCAATTAGACTTGAAAGGAGGACTAGTGATAGGGATGAGCAATCAGGGGGGACACGTGACACGGGAAAGCTACGTGGTAGGGTCCACCAAACTAGTGCCCCGAGGTCAGACCGGGAGTGTGGTTCCTGAGACTATCTCGGAAGAACGAAAGAAGTGTCCCGATGTCAGGTTGACAATCCGGCTCCCGAGACTATCTTGAGAGAACAGAAGAAGGCCCCGAGATCAGCTCGGGAGATAAGACCCTAAGACTGACTCAGGAGAGTGGAGCCCAATGATCAGCATAGGGATAAGAAAGTCAGGCTTCAAGTACCCTCTCCTTCTTCTAGAATAGGAAAGTCATTAAGTAATTATTATTGACAGCGTATGATAATTAGGGCCTTAATAGTTATAGTGGTCGATACCAGAGGAAGATAGCTAACAAGTAACTGATGACTAAGAAACGTGGAAGAGGAGGTGTGGATACGTGGGAGGAAGACGTCAGGTATATAAGATGTCTCGGTACCCAAGTAAAGGGGGTAAGTTTTCCAAAATTATATTACTTTGATTCCTCGCTTTTCTCATGGAAAGAAGGAGTTCTGATTTCAACGTCGAAGAGGGCTCCACCAGAATTTCTTTTGGTGCATCCCCTTTATGCTCGTATTAATTTTGTAGACGTCGACATCTCCTTGTCATCATCACCGTCGGTTGCATTTTGATGATTCGCCATCCACGTCGTTCACTTCTAGATCAAATTATATTTTATAATGGTCTGCGATCAAGTAATATCATATTCAAAATATTATAATATTTTTTTAATTAAAACCTTTTTCTTTTTTAATGATTATTTATCATAATTTAGGCCGATTAATTCTTAATTGGTCTGTTGAGGCAATCGACCCTTAAATGATTGGAAGATCATGGTTTTGATGTGTGGGCGAATAGGTTTAAAGTTAGAGTGTTATGTTGTATTTGATTTGTGTGATTGAGTTTGCAGGACTTGGAGAATCACACTTGGTGGACCTATCCGAGGGACGAGAGCCGAGGGAGGAGAGCTCCAAGGGCAAGCCGGGAAGTGGACTTCAAAGGGCACACGTGAAGGGTGGCATGGAGGCAAGCCAAGGAAAGGCTTGCGTGCGCATCCGAGGGACAATAGCCAGAGGAAGAGGACTTCAAGGGGCGAGCCAAGGGAGCATACCTGAAGGCACACGTGAAGGAGAAGGTTTGGAGTGGCTGGAGCTGAGCTGGGAGGCAGGGCAATCGACTGGCCCGGAGGCAGTCGACTGCGAAAACCCACAGAAAGTTCGCAGCTTCGGACCAGTCGACTGGCCTTGGGGCAGTCGACTGGTATACCTCAAAACTAGCCGTTGGCTAGCTGTTTGCTAGCCGTTGGCTAGCCGTTGGCCAGCATTTATTGTTGGGCCAGTCGACTGCCCTAGGGGCAGTCGACTGGTGCGAGACTGGACAGACTGCGAATCTGTCCTTTTCACCTATAAAAGGAGCTCCTCGTTACACGTGTATGAACAGTTCCGTACAATAACGAAGTGCTGCCCAATTGTAGAGTGATCTTTGCTTCCTCCATCATATTTCTGCATCTGTAAAGAGGAAGCTTTTGCTGTAAAAGTTTCTCCACCTCAAGGAGACTTTTCGATAGTGAAAAGTGGTACTCGTAGCGTGGATCCTTGGATTAGTCACCCATCTGGGTGGATACCAAGTAAAAGAACTTTGTTAGCATTGTTATTTCTTTTGCATATTATTTCCGCTGCGCTAACATCTTTGTAGAGATTAAAACGATAAAAGAAAGTGCATTCACCCCCCTCTGCACGCCTACATCGATCTTTCAGTTGGTATCATAGCCGGTGCGTTTCGGAAGATCTAACAGTCAACCAGAGCAATTGTAATGGCGTTTCAAGAGGGATACTCCACTGCATGACCACCATTCTTCGACGGCAACGACTTCGCGTACTGGAAAGGTAGAATGCAGTACTATCTTATGAATGACATAGAAACCTGGATAAGTGTTGCAGATGGCTTCGAGGCGCCTGTCGATGAAAGAGGAGACCCTACACCTATGAGAACATGGTTAAAGGAGGTGATGAAGAGAGCGCAGTCAAATGCCAAGGCCACCACCACACTGCAATGCGGACTCTCAAAGGAGCAACTGAACAAGGTGGGGCCGTTCAAGAGCACCAAAGAACTATGGGACAAGTTGGTAGAACTGAACGAAGGGTCAAACGAGTCCAGAAGAGCCAAGAAGGACTTGTTGGTGGCCCAACTACAATCCCTCTCCATGAAGAGCAACGAGACAGTCAGTCAGCTGCATGGAAGGGTAAAGGAAGTGATCAACGAGCTCCATGTAATTAGAGAGAAAATCGAAAACCGGGACATCGTCAGGTATGTCTTACAAGCCTTCCCGAGAACCACCCTGTGGGCATCCATGGTTGATGCTTACAAGGTATCGAGGGACTTATCTTTAGTTAAATTAGACGATCTATTTTGTGAATTTGAACTGCACAAGCAAGTTAACATTTCGGCAAAAGAGAAAGGTATTGCTTTTGTTGCAGAAAAGGAGAAGAAGAGGAGAAAGGAGAAGAAGAAGGTGATCTACTCATCATCCTCGGACTCAGAGGAGTCAAGTGCCTCTATGGACAGTGACCAAGAGACCTTTATGGTAAGGAAATTTTGTAAAGCATTTAAAAGTTTTTCTAACAAATCATATGCTAGGAAAGGGGCCAGAGGTAAGGGTAGGAGATAATCTGCTACAACTGTCACCAAGAGGGACATATGAAGAACGAGTGTCCCCAGTTGAAGAAAAGGGAGGATAAGAAGGAAGAAAAGAAAAAGAGTGACAAGAAGAAATCAAAGGGAAAGGAGAAGAGTGACACGAACCTCAAGGCGACTTGGAATGATCCCTCATCCTCAGAGGAAGAAGAAGAGCAAATCTCCCACTTCGCTCTTATGGCACAAGATGAATCAGACTCATCAGACGATGAACGAAGCTCAAGCAGTGAAGATGAGAACTCCTCCACTTCATCATTATCAGAGTCAGAAGCTTCGGTAAGTGAGGTATACCACTTACCCTCCTCTACCTTAGTGAAAATAATTTCTAGCACGAACATGGATTTAGCTAAGGCTAGAAGTAGAATTAAGGATCTTAAGGAAGAAATTGTCATGCTTAGACTAGAAGCTATTAAACTTAAAGATTTGCATGCTAGCTCTACCTCTTCACATGTTTCACATATTGAAAATGAAAATAAGGAGTTAAGGAAACAAGTAGATGACCTCACAAAGGCCCTTAGGAAATTCCAAGTAGGATCAAGTAACCTTGATATGATCATCAACAGTCAAAGGGCTGTATATAACAAGGCCGGATCAAGTAGGACCTAAGACCAAGGAAGTAGCATTTGTTTCACTTACCGGTAGGATTGGTGCATCTAGGAGACTAGGGGCAAAGGGAACCACAAAGAAGGCATGGGTACCTAAGAAATTTTTAAATGATGCTTATGGATCAAAGATATGGGTACCAAAAGAGCATGTTTTCCATGTTGTCTAGGTAAAGGTGAAGGAGGCCTCAACTTTGTGGATAGTAGATAGTGGATGCTCAAGACACATGACCGGGGATATGAGCAAGTTCACTACTATTAGCTACCTAAGAGAAGGGACCGTCTCTTTTAGGAACAGTGGAAAGTTAAGGATCATTGGTAGGGGCACAATTGAGGTATCTCCCACTATTTCGATTCATAAAGTACTTTTAATTAATGATATGAAGTTTAATTTATTAAGTGTAAGTCAACTATGTGATGCCGGTTTTAGAGTAGAATTTCATGCTAAGAAATGTGTAATAAGGCAAAGTGAATCAAACACTATCATATTAGAAGGGTTTAGAGAGGCAAACTTGTATTATCTTGATCTATCTTATGCTACTAACAATGCTGTTAAGTGTCTCATGTCTAAAGAAGAAGAAGGGTGGTTATGGCACCGAAGACTTGGACACGTCAACATGAGGAGCATTGCAAGAGTGGCCAAGGAAGAATTGGTGAAGGGGCTCCCAATGATCAAGTACGAAAAGAACAAGATGTGTGATGCATGTCAAGAGGGTAAGCAATCAAAAGCATCACACAAAGGCAAAACTCTAATTACCACTTCATTACCTTTAGAACTCTTGCATATAGACTTGTTTGACTGCCATAGTACTCCATCACTTGTAGGGAGTAAGTATTGCTTAGTGATAGTAGATGACTTTTCTAGGTTTACTTGGGTCTATTTCTTGAAACATAAGGATGATACCCTAGATATCTTTATAGGATTTAGTAAAAGGGTAGAAAATGAAAAGAACATCAAAATAAACCGAATTAGGAGTGACCATGATGGGGAGTTCCAAAACGCTAGCTTCACATAATTTTGTATTGAAAATGGGTACAAGCATGAGTTTTCATGCCCAATGACTCCTCAACAAAATGGGGTAGTTGAGAGGAAAAACCGAGCCCTACAAGAAGCTGCTAGGACTATACTTAATGCATATTCCCTTCCTAGCTATTTTTGGGTCGAAACGGTTAACACCGCTTGCTATATCCAAAATCGGGTGTTGGTACATAGATTTTTAGGGAAAATATCCTTTGAACTTTGGAATAGAAGGGTACCCCAAGTCCACTATTTTAGGGTCTTTGGATGTAAAGTTTACATCTTAAACACCAAAGATGACCTAAGAAAATTTGAGTCAAAAGCCGATGAAGGAATCTTAGTAGGGTATTCATTGACTAGTAGGGGTTATAGAGTGTACAACAAGAGGACAAAGTGATTGAAGAGTCCTCAAATGTCAAATTTGATGAAACCACTAGTACTTACCCTAGAAAGGCTTCTATTGATAAGGATATAGAAGAAGTCCAATCCCTTGCCCAAAGAATCCAAGACCTACATTTGGAGGGTAATGATCAAGGGGGAGTAAGAAGTACCCTAGAGGATGAGGAAGAAGGAGTAAATGCACCTACAACCTCTAGACCCTTGAGACATCATCATGATCATCCATTAAAAGTATCAAAATATCAAAACTAGACCAACTATGGGGGAGGCAAGTGTTTAATCAATGGACACTTTGCCAAAGATCATAGTTGGACATTTTAAAACTTTGAAAACCATTTTATGTTTTACATACTTTGTCATGTCTTTCAAAGTCATATGATTGCAAATTTGGTTTCAAAGTTTGATACAAAATGTAGTGATTTTCAAAACTTTTGGATTTTTATCAAAAGTCATGCATGTTTGAAATTTTATATGGTTTAATATTTTTCCCTGATAGAGTATAACATTTCAAACATGTATGCAAAATTTTACAATTTTTGGAATTTTCTGGAATTTTCTAGGAGTTTCTGAAATTCGATAGAAAACCTGAAAAATCAGATTGATAGCGAGGGCAGTCAACTGGCACGCCTGTTTTTCAGCAACTGTGAGAAATTTCAGAAATCAATAATTCTCGCATTTGATGCCGTAGGGTTTAGTTGCTTGAGACAATCATTTTGATGGTGTCAAAGGGGGAGAATAGGTGGTTTAAGTTAGAATTTTAACTTAAAATTGATGGTTCTAGGTATATTGTCTAACTTAGACCTTGAAAGGTTAGAATTTGGAGAGAAGACATGGATTAAGGGGGAGGTACCTCTTAGGTTCGAATATGTCTTACATTTTGATGTTGTTAAGTGGAAACTTAACTTGGAACGTGATTAGAATGAAACTGTGGAGA